>JAZKJV010002035.1:677500-944104 GCA_037367405.1 Ottelia alismoides
AGGAAAGAGTAGCTAGACCGAGGCATTAGAGTTACCATATTGAGGGAGATTGTTTCTTTGTTACTTCTGAGGTGTGGAGCTATATATCACTTACACCGTACAAGGAAAGATTCACGGTCATTAGAGTTTGTGTATGTAGACTTGTTCTGATCTGGTTTATTGAGGAGTCTTGACCATAGATTGGTGGAACTTAGAGGCTGTTAAGTTTTAAGCTTAAGTCCAAATAAGGTTCCGACAAATTAATAATCCAAAGGTCTGATCGAGATCCATATTTCAATTTAATGAAGGAAAGTTTAATAATCAACCTTGATTTCTCCTCTTTTTCTTTTTCTTTCTCTTTTGGACTTCTTTTTCAAATAAGTATGTTCTAAGGGACTAGCAAAAGTAAAGTATACGGGGTGATGAATCCCACTTCATCACTCTTTATTCCTTTATTTTAGCTAGAAACTTAAACAAAACATCATGTAAATAAGTGTAAATAGAATAAATTACCAAAATATATGCATCATGTAAATATGCATAATTAGCATGTTTTTGTGCCAAAATAAAGGAATAAAGAAACACAAGAAAAAGAGGGAAATGTTTAGAATAAATATTGAGTGACCTAATCCCAAGGGAGGGCTCAACATGGGCCTAACCGTAAATGAATTCAAGTAGAGAGAGATAGGCAAGCTCAATTCTGTGTACATATACCTATGTATATAAATAAAATTATTTTCCTCTAAATAAAAATAAAAATGTGTGTTTATTAACTTGTACATATTTGGAAATGTAAAACCAAAATAAAAATGGAAAATACAAGAAAAATAAAAAGAAATAAAATTCCTTCATCAGTGTACATGTACCATGTATATAGAATAACCTATCTATTTATTGTCCCCTTGTAAATAATTAATAAAAATCTAATAAAAATATTTTAACATTCCAAATTTCATGGTGTAAATAAATAAAATAAAAATTAGAAAAATAAAAATAAAATAAAAATAAATAAAATAAAAACCAAAATCCACCTTGTATAGATACCATGTAAACATGCATATAAAAGTATTTATTTAATCTATGTAAATTAACAATAAAAATAAAATAAAAATCACATTTTATTCCAAATTTTATTCTATCAATAAATAAAATATAAAATTGGAAAAAATGTACAAAAATAAACAATTATAAGAATAAAAAAATACATATATGTATATACCTATATATATAATAATATTTTGTAAATACATAATTTATATTTCAAAAAAATAAATTAAGATCACTAAAAATTAATTTGAAAATAAATAAAATTTTTTCATGAATTAAGTTTTTCGAAATAAAGCCATTTATTATTTTTAATCAAATATTCAAATATTTAATAAACGACGGCTCTGATTGGTCCACGGGGAATGTTGACCTCCGGTCAACTTCCCCCCTAGACTACTTTTCCCCGCGAATCTTGCGTCCGACCTGACTTCTTCAAATTTTGCTGACGCGATACGAGCTCCAAATATCTAAACCCCGAGCTCCATTCGATCCTTGCACATCCGAGACCCTCACCGGAGCATCCGCCTAGGGATTCGCGCTTCACAGAACCCTGCCCGATCTCTTCTTCTCGGACCTGTGCCGCTATTTAGCTGAACCTCCGCCGCACTTTCTCACTCATATTTGGCTATGCCCCTTCGTACCAGGATCGCCATCTTCTTCCCTAAAGTGACAGCTTTGCGAGGGAGGTGTCGAAGAGAGGAGAGGGAGCCTCCAGCTATCGATCCGATGACCTTTGTCGCCGTGCGCCACCGCGAGGTGCGCTGAGCCTCGGACTTCGATGCTCCTTGAGGCCAAGACGCCCCAGATCTCCGCGAGCTCATCCCCAGTCGACTCCATTCATCCGGTAGACCGAATAGCTCTCCTTCCATCGTACATTTCGATTTTTGCTTTTTAGCTTCGCCAACTCCGCCCTAGCGGCCGGAGCTCCGCCAGCCCATCCTACCCGTACCGATACCCTCGCCGACTATTCGCCACCCTTCCCTCACGATCTGATCATCTCGAATTTGGCCACCAGTGCCAGGATCGATTTGGGCTCCCTCCGCCCCCTTCGCCGGAGCCTTCATCTGCCCACCACGTCTCTTCTTTTATCCTTTTTACGAATAACCCCCGCCAGAGCACTCCTTCGAGTGAGCCCTTTGTTTTGCAGGTAAATAAAGAGCAGGTACCCCCCTTGGCCGAGCTTTCACCCCCTTGCCGGAGCTCCTCCAGGTCGCTCGTCCCTCACCGGACGATTCGACCGTAGGTAGCTTCATCGGAGGAGACCACCCGGTGCGGAGAGTCACCGCGAGGAAGACCCTCTTCCCCGATCCTTCATCGGCTTGTTGGATCGTCTACGACGAGCTTGTGAACCTCACCTGGGAGGAGTTCTTCCTCATCCATCGCCAGCCGTCGGATCGCCCCGCCGCTCCAGATCGCATCCCCACCGTCCGTTCTCTGAGATTTCAGACCGTCAGATCATGGTCTGACGGGCACGCGCTACCCACGTTCGCCACGCGCCTCCACCGTTGGATCGTCCAGGCGGCTGCACCAGGACCACACATCAACAACCAACCACGCCTCGACACCTGGCACCTCACGTGCGTCATCACGCACCTCAGCTGTGTAATTGCACCCATACCCCTACAACTTTCCCTTGTTATAGTTTAGTTTATTAATTAATTTTTCTCTCTTGGACATATTGCACTTAGGACCTTAATGTTTACATTATTTGCATTTTCGTCCCTGCCTGTATGAGACACGTGCTTCGTCACGTGATATTTGGAAAAATTGCATTGTATGGGCTTGGAGTTTCTGTGTTATAGAATGAAATTAACTTTCTGAAATTTGCATTTATGCCCCTGTGAATGGTTTTATTCGACATGTGCCGATTTATTTGGACATTTTGCGTTTTTTTCCCTTGAACTTTTAGCATGTGTTGCTATTAAGCCCCTGAAACTATGTTTCCTTATAGTTAGGTCCCTCCGTGCCTGATTCACGCATGTTGCGCGTGACTGGTTGGACTTTTTGCACAAGGGATCCTATAATTTCTGGATTTGTTTTGATTTGGCCCCTGGAATTACTTTTTATTGCATTTAGGTCCCTATGCACTGTGAGCCTCTATTTTATTTAAATAAAATAGCAAATTTATTCCAAATTACGTGAAATTTGGACACGTGGCTCCTTCCACTGTGTAAAAATTTCACTAAAAATTGGTAGAATTTTGAGGCCTTTTGATATGTTTAATAATTAAAAAATAGAAATTTTTGTTACTGTCTAATTTAGAAAAGCAAAGAAAAATAGAAAAACTCTTTTAAAAATTATAAAAAACTTAGTGTAAGTTAGTTTTGGTGTCTTTTATTTTCTGTGCAATTTTCGTGATTTTTGGATCTATAAAAACCTAAAAATTGAAAAACCCTAAAAATCTTGTAAAAATTCTAAAAAATATGGAAAATCCAAAAAATATAAACTCTTTTTCTGAATTTTATTCTTTGCATATACTTCGCATAGAAATTATCATCAGATTTTTATAGCTAATTATAGATTTTTAATTGGCCTTTTAAATCTGATTGTACAGATTGCTTCTATATTTACCTCTCTTGATTTTAAGAAAATATCATATAAAAATTAGAAAATTCTGAAAAATTCATCAAAAACATTAAAAAACCAAAAAAATATAAAAACATTTTTGTTTGAATTTTTGGAGCTATTTTGAGTGATTAAATAATTTGTTGTATTGGCTTGTTTTTGCATTTCTTTAGAAAATCAAAAATACAAAAACATTAAAAATTGTTAAAATCCACCAAAAAAATATTTCATTGCTTTTTAATTGATTTTGACTACTTCGTAGGCTGCAAGGTGAATTCGTGCTCCCTGAGATCGACCCTGGTCGCTATATCAGGTTAATAAAAATTGTCAGGACCGCTATTTATGTTTTGGTTGTTTTATCTCTTTGTTTGGTGGTCTGGTTTTATTTTTTCTTGATTGACCTCTGAGTCCCGAGAGGTTGAGGTCGCAACGACCATTGACACCTGATTTACCTTAGTTGCTCGGGCGGCTCATCAATAATATAAATAATATTCAGATCCAGAAAACACAATTTTTAGAATTTTAAAAATTTTTATAAGGGTTTTTAGGGTTTTTCTATTTTTTGAGTTTTCTTTTATATTTTTTAATGATTTTTGTTCTGAAGGCTAAATATACATAAATAAATAAATTTATTTTTGGGTAATTTTTCATAATGATTTTATATTTTTAAAGGGTTTTCTATTGCAAACAAGGACGAAAGGGGTATTTTTATTTTTAGAAAATATTAGAAAGTTCTGAAATTGCAAACTAAAATATAGCTAAAAATGTATGCAATCAGGAGTGTACATGTATTTTTTTGGGAAATTTTGGAGTTCACTTGCTATTTAAATAAATAGAGACAACAAAAAGAAACAATACTACTGCTTGGTTATTTACGTAAATAAAATAAAGAGCAGGGGCCATAGTGTAATTTTCACAAAAATATAGAACCTAAATAGCAAGTTTCTAGGCTATACTTAAATACCAAAATTCGTAGGGGTACTTCTGCAAAAATGCCACCTCACGTAGGGGCCATGCGTGGACCTAAAAGCGATTACCAAAAGTTTAGGGGGTCGATTGTAATTATTACAAAAATATAATAAAGACCTAGAAAATTTTACATCCTAATATTTAAATACAAAAGCACTCTGGCGAAAAATGAAAAATACCTAGGGCATAGGCGCGAATGGAAGACATATATGTTATTACTTGCCACGTGTCACGACGAGGGCGCCTGATACGGGTTCAACGATCAAGGGCTTGGATTAGATCACCCGGGGGAAATCGACGGTTATGGCTTGCTGAGATCCAACACCTGCTGTGCGTTTGGAAGAACTGGCGCAGATCGACGATGGAGGAGGGCAAAGGAAGAACAGGGTAACACCTCTGGCGAGGCAAGCTTCACCAGCCCCGACCTCCCTCCTCCGATGCTCCTTGAGGCTAAAAAGGGGCCAGAATGTTCCTGCGGGGGTCCACTATGTGCTGGCAGCTCCAAAAATCTCCAGTGTTGGCTGGACGACACGCATGAGGCTGACGGAGCAATGAAGCTCCAGGTACCTCCACCGACCTTCAAAACGAGATCCAGTTGCAATTGAGAGTCCTAGACCTGCAAAAAAGATTAACAGGTCAAGGTCAAAGTGCCTCGACTCGTTAGGGGGTGATATGGAGGCGCGTTGAGGCGAGGCAGTGGTGTCCCGGCAAGGTGGCAGAGGAGGGACACCCAGATCTCACTTTAGAAGGAGCCAAGAGAGTGGAATGGTCTGGGGTGTGAAGAAGCGAAGGGGAAAAGAGATGAGGGCGGTCGATGGTCAGAGTATAGTCGAGAGATGGAGAAAGGTCGTTCACTGGATCAGGGCTCCGGGGAACTACGGGGTAACTATTTACACTAAAAGACACAATTAAACGATGAATCAAAAGTAGGACGTAAACCTACGAATTATACTATGCTAAAAAGACAAGGAAATAGAGGTACCTCGACTGGATGGCGACCAGGAGATGACCTCACGACGGAGCTCTGCCGTAGGTGGTTGGAAGCACACCTAAACCTTCGCCTGGAGCTGCTCCAACTAGCTGGAGGTGCCCCTGTCACCGTCGTCAATCCGGAGCGCAAGAATGGAGGGTCAAACTAGGTCGAAGGGTGTTCGAAAATTGAAGGAAAGAGGCGGGCATGGTTTTGTATAACTGACTGAGATGCTCCAAAGAAAGAGGTCTAGCAGGCGATTCAGAGATTCAATCCTCAAGGTAACATCTGTGTGTGTAAGAGCAATTCTCGAGGAGAAAAGGTGATGAAGACATCGACGCGAAAGGATGAAAGATGCAGTGTATAGAAAATAGACAAAAAAGGGCCAAAAACTAGGTCTGACACTTCTAGGAAGTGGGTCAGATAGTTGACCCGCGGTCAACCATTCGAGCAACCTGGTTCGTCCACGTGGACCAACCAGGAAAAACCTTCCTGAAAATTATTTAAAAATCAGATAATAAATAATAAATTTTTTTATAAATTTAGGTTATAAAATAAAAAAAATGTTTATTATTTTTCACAGTATTTTATTATGATATTATTTTTTAGAGTTTTGTAATTTCTAGTTAGTTTGTAGGGTTATAAGATAGGTATATTTATCTATGTTTTTAGGTCTTTTTTTATTTTGTATATTTAATTTTATTAATTTACTTTATTATTATATATATTTATAAATTAATTTTAGATACTTAAATATATTTTATTATATTTTTCTGATATATTTTATACACTTAAATAAATATATCTATTTATTATATATGTATAGTTATTGTATATTCATGAAGGTATTTTATATACATATTTTATTTTAGTATTTTATTTATGATTTTTTCCTGTTTTAATATGTAGATATATTATCAATAATATTTATAAAATTATAAAATATAAAATTATAAATAATAAATAATAAATAAAGTTATTATTTTAATTAGAAAAACTATACAATAAGGGACCAAAACCTAACTTTCATATCTTAACTCCAAAAAATATGAAACCATTTTAATTAAATAGCTTATTAAAAGTTATATACAATTAGAGATGATTTTGATATATTTTGAGTTTTTATTTGAGAGATATGGGTCTGGAAGTTAGGATTTTGTAATCTTGTTTAGACCATGTCTTTTACATCGTATATTATTTTTGTGTAAACTCAATTTTTTACTTTTTCATATTTTATTATCTACAACTTTCACGTTTAAAGTTTCTTTATTCGAGGTATAAAAAGTGGAGTTAAAAATAGGTTTTAAAAATTAATAAAAAGGAATAAATAAATGGGAATTTGATTGTATTTTGGCCCTTATCTCCCCCTACTTTATTCCTTATCGACCTAGTCATCAAGATGCCTTGGTCTTGGGGTTTAGGGTCATAAAATTTCTTCTATATTTTATTTTTTTCTTTTCTTTTCTTTATTCTATTATTTTGGCATTAAAAATAGCCTTGTATACACATTTTGTACAATAATGCATGAATGCTAAAATGCATGAATTAAGGGTATTTACAACATTTAGTAGGGTCTTTAAGGCCAAAATGATAGAATAAAGATGTTGAAATGGAGATTCATCATCATGATGGTTATATTTGCTGAAATGGTTGATGATTTCCTGGAAGTCTTTTTGGATGACTTATCTGTCCATGGTGATTCATTCGATGATTGTCTCGCACACCTAGACAAAGCCCTCAAAAGATGTAGGGAAGTTAATCTAGTGCTCTCATGTGAGAAAATTCATTTCACGGTAAAGGAGGGTATCATGTTGGGACATGCCATCTCTGAGAAGGGAATGGAGGTTGACCCAGCCAAGGTAGATGTGATCAAGAAACCGGAACAACTAACCAACGTCAAGCAAGTGCATTTTTCTAGGACATGTCGGATTTTATAGAAGATTTTTCAAGGATTTTTCAAAAATTGCCAAACTGCTAACCGATATCTTAGGGAAAGACACCGAGTTCATTGTAGATCATAAGTGTCTTGAAGCCTTTTAGTTGTTTAAGAGAAAGATAATGGAATCTCCCGTCCTACAAGCCCTCGACTGGTCTCTTCCCTTCGATATCATGACCGACGCATATAATACAGTAGGGGCAGTTCTAGGACAAAGGAGAGAGAAGTCCCTTATGTTATTCACCACACAAGCAAAATTTTGGATCAAGCTCAGAAAAATTATACTATGACAGAAAAGGAAATACTTGTTATAGTCATTGCCTTAGAGAAATTCAGATCTCTACTTCTAGGATCTAAGGTAATCATGTACACAGATCATTCAACCATCTGATACTTAATTTCAAAGAAAGATATAGAGGCATGTCTCCTCATATGGATACTTCTACTTCAGGAATTTGATTTGGAGATTAAGAATAAACATGGAGCAAAGAACGCGATTGTTGATCATCAATATCAGATCGAACAACATAAAATCTATGATTTAGAGTCGATCCGCGGATCCTTCCCGGATGATTCAATTTCTGTTATTAACTCCCTTCCATGGTTTGCCGACATGGTAAACTATCTTGTCTCTAAGAAAGTTCCCCAGGGATGGCCAAGAGCAGAATTGACTGACTTAAGTCAGAATCCAGACACTACCATTAGGAGGATAGGATTGTATAAAGAGAAGATGTATTCCTCAGGAGGATACCTAAGTGTCCTCAATCTATGATATACCTTGGAGGCAGGAGGACACCACTGATGAATACATGATTCAACATCTTTATTCTTTTATTTTAGCAAAAATCCTTGGAAAAACACCTATATATTCATTAATTATCATTATTTATCATTCACCATATATTTATTAATAATATACATTTAACATTCTTTTTTACCAAAATAAAAGAATAAAGAAGATAAAAAAAGAAATAAAGAGGAATGTATTTATGGAATAAATGCAGACTGACTCGAACCCCGAGAGAAGGTCAATACTTGACCTGATCGACCAGGAATAAAGTAAAGAACGATAGGATTCATAACCTATAAAAACCAAGAAAACCAAAGTTCACTTGTACATATTCATGATTTTCCACCTTGTACATATTTTAACCTATTTTATTCATCAATAAAACAACCTCAAATAAAAATGATTACTTCTTGAAATTTGTTTGCAATAATGTATATTAATTTATAAAAATATCAAAAAAAATTCTTTAACTAATAAATAAATAACTACAATTAACCTAAAAAGCCTAAAAGTCCAACTTCCCAAGTTCATAACTATTTATATAAAACTCCAAATTGACCAAAGTCACTTTTAAACTTGGTTTTGTAACTAATACTATTTAGTAACAATACCCAAAAAACTGTGGAATAAATCATGTGAGTTTTGGTATTTAGATACCTTTGTATATTTGTACATTATATATATAACTTATTTATTTTCTATCTATGTTTTTTGTAACCCCACATAACTTAATTCTTTTTCTGAATTGTTCGTAAAAATCACTGAAAATATAAAAATGTAATTTAAAAAAAATTATGAATAAATACTAATAAATCTCAAAATCTAAAAGTCGTAAGGCCTAACTTCCGAACATCATAACTCGGTCTTATGAACTCCAATTTGGGTGTACTCACTTTCAAAGTTCATTTCATAAAATTATCTATGAAATAAGAGTAGTTTTACTGAAATAAGAGTTAGCATGCAAAAAGTAGGTTATGAGATCTTATGGGTATATTAGTATATATGTATATATTTTTCTTTATTTTCGTATTTATTTCTGCACATATTGTATTTTTAAATGTTTTGTAAATATTTATTTTAATTATATAAAATAAAAATAAAATAATACAATCACAAAATAATAAAAAATAAAATGAATTATTTATTATATATGTATTTTATACCTAATAATAAAGGTTTTATTTATTTTACCTTTTTAATTAATTTATTTAATTTATTAAAAATCAACATAAAATTATTTATTAAATTTTGAACATTATTAATTTTCATTATTTTGTAATTTTAAATCATTTATTTATTTATTTATTTATTTTATTTATCCTTTATTTAATCTGTTGTTTTGTCTTTTTCCCTATTTTGCCTTTTTCCTCCTTCAGCCCAAATAATCTATTCAGCCAAGCTGCTTTCTCCCAATTTTCTAAAAGGTCTTTGATCTTATCGACTTAATTCCTTTACCAAAATAAAGTTCACAAAATCTTGATTTTCCCCCAAGTAAAAGTTCAAATTTTCTGCCTCGTTTTACACGTCAAATTTTCCTTTGAAATTCAGAGTTTCTCATCTTATAATTAAGGGTCCATCTTCTTCCTCATCCCATCTTTGGCCTCTGCCATCGTCTCCTGTGAGATCCATTTTCCTATGTGTACAACATGTGAGGGAGATCGTTGCAGTGAGGGATCGAGTGGGCTTCGCGTCAGATCCGGTGGCTCTCCACTGCCAAGCAAGTTCAGCCTCTAGTGCCACCGAACCATTGAGGCCATCACCCGAGGATCGTATATCCTCATCCCTGGAAAATCCACCCCATCTATGTAATCTTAGGTTTAATTTTCATTCCAATTTTTGCTCGACTCTCGTGTGATCTCAGTAGCTGTAGATCCATAATATCTATTTGTTGCTGAAATTGATTATATTGACTCGTCACCTATCCATTTAACCTTCAGTCCTCTTCATTTTCTTCATCTATCTTCCATACCTTCCAGATCCGGTCATGGGATCATTAGAGCTCATCCTCCACATCATCAGAGATCCTTTCATTTACCTTTCCTATTCGTGTTTTGGATCGAGGTTTAGAGCCTCAAGTCATGTTCATCTCTTACAAGTTGACGATCTAAAGACAAGAAAAATAATGCGAAACTGCTAATCCACACATCCATCTGAGATCAAGAGACCACTGCCTTCCAGATAGCAAAAGACAACAACAAATATTACTTTCTCTCCTAGTCAGGGACTACGAGAATCAATTAGATAGGGAATTAGAGTGATCACCAGAAGCTAAAACAATTGATTAATTGCAATACAATACATAGGAGATTGAGTTTTCTTTATAAAAATTTTCAAAACATTCATTTAAATTCATCATCTGAAGGATGAATCCAATTTATGAATCCATACAGGTCATTCACTGGAATCTGAAGTTGATCATCATCGATAATCAAATCAATGCTCTAGAGATTAAAATCGAGCACATGTACAGTAACATCAAAAGCAGATGTTGGACACAGGATTGGAATTGAGCAACAATGAAGCACCTTCGAGATCGAGATTTTCCTCGAATCGATTTTGTGCAGCCTGAAGCATTATATCGCAACACCATTTCATATCCACAAGTCACCATGAATGAATAGTTTAATTTGAAACGTTGCTGCACATGATCAAGGGTATAATGAAAGCCCCGTCGCAACTGCAAAATTGAAGAGAAACATGAGCTTCGTCCAGATTAATCAGAACCGTCCCATCCAAGCTCTAATCTGATGATCCGATGCGAGCCACGTGCTCATCCCTCTGTTGATCCGCAACAACATCCAAGGAACACATGCACGCCACGTGTCGAAGCCAAAGCAACGAACGTATATTTGCTGAGTAAATTGCTAATTTCTTTCTGACTTCTTTGTATTTGCACATAGAACCTAGTCAAGTCAATCTCATGTAATATGTACATCCTTTGCTACGAAATATGCATACAAACCCCTAATTTTCTTCTGTGTCATCGTTTGTTTAGTAACTTTTCATTAATACAAATTACTCCATGTATTTTAGACTTCTACTTGTTTGATTTTTTCATTGAAAGAAATGCTTTAATGCTCAAATAATTCTGCAAAAATCATGCTATGATCTTGTTGTGTCATTCTTTATAGATTAATTTTTATTTGCATAATTTCTTTGATTTGCTACTTTTAATAAATCAAAAACTACTAAAAAGTACCTTTTTTACATTAGAAAGTTCATAAATTCGAAAAAAGCTTGAAAAATACTAAAAAAATAGTGATTGTGTGTTTTACTTTGTTTTATCATTTATATAAATTTCCCTTGAAAATCTTTTATTAAAAATAAAAAATGTATATTACAGAAAATACTAAGAAATTCGTATAAAATCACATAAAATCCTAAAAATACGTTTTTGATCTCTATTTGAAGCTTAATAAATCTTATTTTTGAGAAAATTATTATTTTTGGATTTTAAAGATTATTTTATATTTTAAAAACAAAAAAATAAAAGCTTGCTTTCAATGTTTACTTCAATCCATGTTTTTAATCATTTTGAAAATTCTAAAAAATCTAAAAATCTCTCAAAAATTACAAAAATAGTAAAAAATCATAAAAAACAAGATTATTTTTGTTGGAATTTTATGGTCATTTTTACTATTTTTGAAAAATACAAAAAAGAGCTTGTGTGCCTTTTTTCCATTGTCTTCATTTGCTTTATTGGAAAATTAAAATACAAAATTTGCAAAAAAGGAAATTCACTAAAAATTCAAAATCAAAAAAATCAAAAAATTATAAAAATTAAAAACCCATAAAAAAATTAAAAAGATAAAAAATATACAAACATCCATGAGTAGCTTGCTTTGATTCCCTCTTTTATTTCATTGTTTGTCTTTGAATTGAATAACCCTTAATAAATATTGCCTCATTGTGTTCAATCCAAAGAGCTATACGGGGTTAATAATTACAATAACATGAATCCATTTTCTTCTTTGATTTCTTTGATTTGGATTAAAATAAAATTTGTTTGATGTGGGAATTAGTGGATTGCAATGACATTCACATTATTCACATTATTTGCATTAAATAAAAACCCACGAATTTCCATACATCGACCACTCCAGGAAGAGGATCGCTGAGAAGATATTACAATGTGGATTTTATTATCTAACCTTGTTTAAGGAAGCCTACAATTTTATCATGACATTCCCAGTCTATTAGAGAATGGGAGGGATCATTGGTCCCAAAGATGCCATGCCTATGCAACCAGTAATTATTTGTGATTATTCAATGCATGGGACATTGACTTTATGGGCCCATTCCCTAACAATCATGTATTTGAATATATTCTTCTTACGGTGGACTATTTATCATGGTAGGTGGAGGCTATCCCTACTCGAGCCACAGACTATAGAACCGTTTGTAAATTTTTGAAAGATCATATTATTTCGAGGCTCAAGATCCCCAAGATTTTGATATCTGATGGGGTAGCCACTTTGTCAATTGGGAGGTGAAGAAGTTTACTAAGGAATATATCATTAAGCATCGTGTTGCTGATCCTTACCACCTACAATCTAATGGCATGGCAGAGGTGTCAAACGGGGAGGTCAAAGGAATTTTACAGAAGTTAATCTGCCCTAACAAGAAGAACTGGGCTCAACTCCTGGACAAAGTTCTATGGGCTTCTAGGATGGCATATAAGACCCCATTGGGAACCTCCCCATATAGAATGGTATTCGGAAAACCATGCATTTTGCCCACAGAATTAGTGCACAATTCAGAATGGGTAATCAAAAAGATCAACAGAAATTGCCACCAAGGAAAGAAGAACAGAGATATGGACTTAAATGAGCCCTCCGATATTAGAAACCATGAATAAGAAAACATTACAATCTATAAGGATAGAGCAAAGAAATTGCATGATAAACACATCAGAACAAAGAACTTTTTCATAGGGCAGAAAGTATGATTGTTTAATGCAAGGTTGAAGATTTTTCATGGCAAGCTGAAATCAAAATGGACAGGATCTTTCATCGTTAATGAAGTACACAATAATGGCAGTGTATAATTTTTGAGACAACAGTGAATACATAAACTTCCCTAGTCAATGGACAACTGCTTAAGCACTTCATCGAATCACATGAGCAGTTAGTATAGATTGAGCAGGTCTCCTTCACATAGAGTACAAAATCAGACGAAAGACCCCCTTGCCCCATATGAAACCTTGATAAATGAAGGCATAATCTTCAATGCAGCTAGAAGATTCATTCGATCACTTGTATATCCATCCATGATCCTCTCGATCCTCCTCTTGATTACTCGATCATATTTAGGCTGACTTGAGCCTATGTATAGGGAGACCAATAGCATTATGTATACATCACTTCTATTCTTTCATCTCATCCTCGACTGCCTCATTTTGTGCTCTTCTGCTATGGCGAGGCCCTCAAAATCCTAAGTGTAGGGGACCAGTGTGCGCTAACTTTTGGTAAAAGCAATGGAGCTACACAAAAAAATAAGAAAAAAAATAAATAAATATTCAAAGAAAAGAGCTCTCAAACACAAAGTCAAATTACAAAGAGCTTCTATCAAAGGCAAGCACTCCCAACTTTTTTTAAGTGTCTACTTGGAGCAAAGCTAATTTGGACCAATGAGTCGGTCTAGTACCTCAAAAAGGGCTTTGCATCATAAACGATACAAGTCTAGATGTAAGTATATTAGATGCTTAAAGAAGATGCTCCTCGATGTATTCCCAGGAAAACAAGTACATACGACTCAACAACTCTTGACGAACGCACTGGTCGATAGCAAAAAATGCACGTGTTGAGTAATAAGGCACTCAAGAGTACCCTTGTTTCAATGAGAGGAAGAGAAGAACGTACACAAACCTAAATCCGCCATCATCTGGCATGTCGTATACACTTTAAACTCTGACAAACTATTGAGATGATAGAATGAATGCGAGAATTGATTTTTTCCCTAGTATTGAGTATTGGGTCTTGAGGAGAGTCTCTTATATATGGACTTTAAGGGACGTTTCATCTGGACTCTCAAGATTGTAGTACATATTAAATGCCATATCCTTATACGATATGTGTAAACAGAAAGTCTGATAATTAGAGAAGTTGGATTCCTTTTGACTAGAGCCCGACTGAGATTAGAGTTTGGGGACCACTAAAACCAAGATTCTTAATGACACAAGTCTTGAAATTCACACATGTACACTCAAGGATTCAACCTTCTAACTCACTAAAATTTACTTAGGGATAAGCAATGAGATAAGTATAGGGGTGTGATGAATCCATGATTCATCTATTGTATATGGTTGTTTTAGCAAAATCCCTTTATCAATCACTAATTAAACCCCTTAAAATTGATTAATTAACATCCACTAAGTTCACCACAATTAGGGTTAAAATTTGTAAATAATTAACCCTTATTTTTTTACCCTGATTAAGGTTATTATTTTATGTATAAATAATCTTTATTTAACCTATTTTTTTCTCCAATTTATTTTTTTATTAATTAACTAACTTGGCATAAAGAATTAAAATCCATAAAAAGAGCAAGATCAAGAAAAATACAAAATTCTGACATTGTATTATTTGTACTTTTTTATTAATTTTATTCTACCCTTTTCTGATCTATAAAAAAATCCATAAAAATTAGATTAAGTATGTATATATTGTAATCCACTAATTAAAATTAAAAAAATCATAAAATGTAAAAATATGGTATTTATGGAGTACCTCTAAAATTACGTTTTGTGAAGTTGACTTCTTTTTATTTTGGGTCCTTCACAAAAGCTGTAGAGCTCGTCGAGACGAACAGCTTTCATGTTGACCATTTTTTATTTAACTTCATTTAGTGTTTCTTTTCAAATTTTCTTTTTATTTTAGTTTTTTTATCTATATTTAATTTTCCTTTTCCTTTTATTTTATTTTAGTTTTTATTTTAATCTTTTTTTTATTTACTAACTTATTTTTATTTTCTCTTTTAATTCTTCCTCTCTCTTTCACTCTCTCTTCCCTTCTCTCTCTTTCTTCCTATTCTCCCTTCTCTCTTTCTCTCTACCTAACCCATCTTTCCAGGTCATGTGCAGGACATGTGACCTGGCCCCTCTATCCCTGTTCACGTGCTCTGCATGTGACCTGCCTACCCCCCTTCTCCTTCTCTCAACACGTGAGGAGCAAATGCTCCCCATCCCTCCCCTTCCACTGGCAATGCCTCCATCACCCATCTCTCCTCCTCTCATAAGAACTGCCAACGACCGTCGCTTCACTCACTCCCTACAACCGTTATAATGTTGCTGCCCCGGACTGTTACATCTGCTATGTCTTCCTCACATAACCGACAATCCCTCCACCTATAAAATCTCACCGTGCTCCTCCTCATCGAGTATCCACCATTCACGATCTTGAGTGCCCAACTCCTTTTAGGCTTTCAGTGACAATTTTGTCAGCAAAGGTAAAAGTCGATGACGAACCTCTTTTTCAGGCGATATCCAAGGGATCGATGTCCCTTGCTATAGTTTACCTGTGAGATGCTCGAGCTCCTTCATTGTCACAAAGTCGAGCGAAGATCAGGGAAGCTCCTTTGAACTTCTCATTGCGAAACACTCATCCATTCCCTACCATCAAGTAATGATTCCCTCTTTCTTCTTCCTCCTTATCTTTTCCTCAGTTCTTCACCTCCCATCAAACTCGCCACCCTTGTGAGTTTTGTTTTCATCTGCACATGATCCTCTTGCTCTGCTCTATCGATCTATCACCGAGCTTTGCGAAAACTTAAGGCCACATGATCCTCTACCATCGCCAGTCCAGTCTGCACCACTCATATGGTTCCACACTTGCAGGTCATCAGCCGATCCACCTCGGGTCACGGACCTCCACTTCCACCCTCAACTTCATACCGTGACACGCCATGTCCAAGTTCGGCCTTCCACTGCCTACCCCCTTGACACACCTCCACTGCCTCACCCTGTCTTCAGCCACTATTGGACCAAGGGCCAACTCTTGATCCAACGACCCACGTGCAACCGCTTCACCAGCTCGAGGCTCAACATCCATCCATCAAGGCACATGTATCTGAGCCTTGCATCACCTGCCACTTGGAGGCCTGGATCCCGAGCATCTACCTCAGGTGTTCTGAACTACCCTTCATAGCCACGTGGAGCTTCGGGTCCCGCCCCTCAATCGCGGACCCGAGGCTGCCCTTCGAGCCTCTACCTCCTTGCTCGAACCTCTAGCGCACGTGCTTAGCACGTGTGTATGAAAGTAAATTGCATCATCACGCTGGTCATTCTACAGAACATCAAAGCGACCCAGGTCACGCATGCAACACACGTGACATTGGGCAAATTACATGTCAACCCTCGCTTCTTCCAAGAATAACATATATACCCCCTCCTGCGAAAATTGTAGAAGACTCCAGCCGATTCTCAAGAATTGCAGAGAAGCACCTGGAAGGACTTATTAGTGATAAAATGTATCATATTTTTACACTTTAGTCCTTGGTACTTCATTTTATCATATCTTACTCATTTGGACTCCAATTTTTGTGTATAATATGTTGTTTTGAAGCTAATCAATTGCTCTAAAATTCTATATATCTTGTAAACATATCAAAGGCTATTTATTGACGATAATTATTTGAGGCTCAATTTGATCAATATAGGTTGCATTTTGACTTATTTGTGCAATATTGAGAAGATTCTTGATTCATTTTTAGCAGGGACTCAATTGCAGGGCTTTTATTTTGATTAATTCTCTTGGACGATTATTTTTGATAATTTTTTAGAATTTAATATGTGCAGGGGTTTATCGAAAACAAACTTAATTGATTTATTATTTCTTGAGGTTTTCTGCAAGCTTAATTCAAGATACATTTGTGCTTTATTGAGAGGAATTGGACATTTTGTAGGGACTAAATTGAGGAGATTTATTGGATTTATTCCTTTGATATTATTGATTCACTCTTTGAGCATTAAATCGTAGGAAATTTGAGGATAGTGTTTCTTAGATAAAATTATCAATCGATCCGATCATTTACAGGAATATTTATAAATTGAATTTTATTGACCCTGCAACTTAAAAATAATTATTTGATTTATGATTTTATTGAGGATTAAAAATCTTTTAATCCATTATCATGTGCTCCTACATTGCAGTCCATTTTCATCACATTTCTTTTCTTTTATTTCTGATTTATTTTTTAACATAGAGATTAATTTAGCATTCAATTAATTATTTAAATTAATTTGAAAGTTAAAAGTCTCGTTCCTTATGTTCAACCGTGGTACACTTACCAAGTAAAAAATTATCCACAACATTTAGAGATTGTGGTTTTTGATGAATCGACATCTGTCTTCTATAGTACAATTATAGATTAATAAAGAGATGGATTTCACATTCAAAGGACCATATATGCAAACTAATTATTCCTTGTTTCTGATTAGGGAGTGATTTACAGTAACTTTTATTGCAAAATACATTTCCATTGGCTCACATATCCAATAATCTCCCACTAGTCCGAGGAGCCATTATATGGCTAATTTTTAAATCCATGTGCATGTGTTAATCATTAAGTTATGTTTCAATATAGGAAATACTTGATCAACTAATCAATCACACCGTTATGAGAGACTATGCCAACTCCTTTTACAAACTTGCATATCACTTGAAACAATGATTGCATCTAATGCAAATGCAGCTGATACTCAAAATTGTCAAAGCAGTCACATTGCCCATCTAGTTTTAGCTTTTGGCACCACATCTTCACAAATTATCATAACTAGTATGTAATTTCTATTATCCTCATTAAAATACCTTTATGTATGGAGATCCATGTCTCCTTAGACTAAGACAATCTTAAGTCTTTTAAGGTATTTGAAGACTTGGAGATCACTATCTCTATACTCCTATGTCCTTGAGGATGTTTTATTACTAAAATTAAGTGTTCTATCTCCACAATAGGATTGATAATCGCTCCTACTAAATGACAGACATCTGATTTTAATGCACATCATGGCATACACAAGGTTTCATATAACTAATGCATAAGTGCATTCATATATAGTAATCACACCCTCAACCCTTTGAGGTGCAATTTATTTATATAAGTCAATACTATATCTTAAGGAAATGAAGCATTCCTGGGAATTTCTCACATGAGATTTGTTCAAGATGTACCCTTGATATGATGGTCCTGATGCCTTTATTCTTTACTTCTGAATAATTTCAGAACTAAGGCCTGGGAGGCATCCTTGAGATCTTTGATCTCAGAGGTATGGGACAATTGGATTTTAAACACTTTCATCATCCTTATATCATTATAAATGACCATGATTTCATCTACATTTAGCATGATGAACACAATGGAACTCTCATTAAGCTTCGCATGGTTCATCAAGATTCTATCTAAAATCACGACCTTTATGATTTCGTAAAATGTGATATTCCAACTACAAGAAGCTTGTTTGAGCTCATAGATGTAGTCTTCACCTTGCATACTTTGCCTTCCAAAATTATGAAGCCCCGGTGTTTTTCATGTGGAAGTCCTTATTGAGGTGTCCACTAAGGAATGCATTCTTATCTTCCATATACGAGATAGCATGTCTAATTGTTTTACAACTATAGTTAACAATGTCGAGATGGACATCGTTACGAGATAGCACGTATAATTGTAAACGATGTCTTCTATCAATGTGTAGCCTTAGGCTATGAGCCATGCTTTGAAGGTCTCTAATTTCCCATCGGATTACCTTTTTCTCTTGAAGATCCATTTACACCCAATGGGTAGGACTCCTTAGGTGGATCCTAGAGGGTCCATACATAACATTTGTGCATGAAGTCTATGATGAAGACCCATTCATCACTCTTTATTCTTATATTTTAGCTACAAAAACCTTGGCAAATACATGTAGATATATGTAAATACAAATAATTACCAAAAGCATGCATTGTGTAAAAACTTATAATTAGCATGTTTTTGTGCAAAAATAAAAGAATAAAGATCAAAAAGAAAAAGAGGGAAATATTTAGAATAAATATTGAGCAACCTAACCCAAGGGAGGGCTCAGCATGGGCCTGACCGCATAAAAGCCACAGTAGAGAGAGATAGGAGCTCATGTGTAGATATCTATGTAAATAAATAAAATTATATTTTCCTCAACCAAAAATAGGCTTGTACATATTTTGTATATATTTAGAAGCTTTTAAAAACAAAATAAAAATTTAAAAATCAAAAATGCAAAAATATCCCTCCACCATATGCATAAACCATCATCCCTTATTTATTTAACCCTATAAATAAATGTATTTATGTTCAAAACTTTTTGTGAACATTCTATGGTATATTTTGTAAATAGAATAAATAAAAAGAAACACAACAAAAATCAAATAAAAATAACAAAAATTAAAATTACAAAAACATATTGTACATATGCCATGTACATAGTTGTATATATCTATTTATTTCACCTATGTGTATAAATAATAAAAATAAAATAAAAATATCCTTTTATTCCTCATTTTATTCTATGAATAAATAAAATATAAAATGGGAATAAAAATTGTATAAAAATAATAATTAAAAATCAAAAATCAAAAGCCTCCTTATTGTATATATACCTATATAATGTAAATACCTCATTTTTATTTCCAAAAATTAATTAAAAATCACCAAAAAATAGAAAAAATTAAAAGAAAAATATTTCATGTTTTGGATTTTTGCAAAATCGGCCATTTTCTGCCTTAATTTTGAGCTCCAAATCCTCTCCACGTGGCAGCTTCTGGTTGGTCCACGGAGATGTTGACCTCCGGTCAACTCCCTCCGCGGACCGCCTTCTCCTGCGGATCTCGCACCCGACCCGGTTTCGCCTCTTTTTCCGCGCTTGATCCGCGCGCCTTCTCCGCAAACCCCGGGTCCTATTGATTCCTTGTACATCCGACATGACCGCCGGGGTATTCGCATTGGGATCCGCGCTCCTCGCAGCCCTACCCGACCAGCCCTAGTCGGGTCGGCACTCACGTATATAGCCGAGCTCCGCCGCTCATTTTCGCCATCTTTGGCTCGCCACTCTCATTCCCGTGACCTCCATTGCAATCTCCGAGGTGACAGCTCGCGATTGCCTTTGTCGCAGTGAGGAGGGGGTGCCCGGACCATCGATCCGGCGACTTCACGCCGCCGTGCTCCGCCACTTAGCAGGAGCTCGAGCCTCAGGCAGTGACAACCTTCGAGGCGACGACCAGGAGCTAGCTAAGCTCCAGCACAGTCTTCCACTCCACCCAGGTAGCACTCTAGCTCGCCTATTTAGCTTAATTTGTAGTTTCGCCCAAATCGAAGCTCCGACGTATTCCTTTGATTCCGGCTATATCGTACATCTTCTCGATCATCGGAACACTCAGTCACCTCCGCCATCCCTCGACGCACCTTCTCCGCCCCTTCACTCAACCCAGCTCGCACAGGAGCTGGGGTTCGAGCTCCACCATCCTCCGCTCGTCGGAGCTCGCTCGTCCCGACCCACAGTTCACCCTCACGCCGCTTCTTCAGGTCGAGGCACTTTGCCCTCGACCCGCGAAGCTTCTGGTATACTTTGCAGGTCAAGAGGAGGCCATCTGAGGCCCCCTCACTTCCAGGCCAGGAGCTTCTCGCCGCCGGCCTCGCCGGAGCCCCTCCAGGGCTCGGCTGGGCCATCGGAGGCCACCACCAGCTGCGGGACGTCATCGCCGATCTTCTCCGATCCTTGGAGGCAGCTGAGGAGGACCCTAGCACGCACACGAGGCCGGCGAACCTCGCCGGCCACCTGTTCTTCGAAGGTCCTCGAGCACCGTCCGATCAGTCCCGCCTTCCAGTTCGCATCGTGACCGTTCATCCACGAAGGAGCAGTTATCGTCCGATCCGCTCGAGGGTTGATCTGGACCGTTAGCACAGAGGAAAGAGGCACCATCACCTGAGCACCGTTCGATCGTCCACGTGTCCTCCTCTGCGCCGTCGATCGGCCCACGTGCGTAAGAGAAGAGAGGCGCCTGAGACCAGAGCCGTCAGATCCGCCACGCGTCCACCATCCAGCCGTCGACGTAATAAAGGGGTAAATTACCTTAGGCCCCCTCTTAGTTTCTGTGTTACGTGTCAGTCCTGTAAATATTTTAGGAGTTTTATTTACGTAGGGTAAATTGCACATTGGACCTCGCGCTTGTTTATATTTGCATTTATGCCCCTGTTTGTGTGAGCCACGTGCATCGTCACGTGTATATTTGGTGTATTTGCGCCTTTAGCCCTGTGGTTCTGGATGTTCTTTAATGAATAGAAACTTTCTGGTATTTGCATATATGCCCCTGTGAGTGTTGTATTTGCGCATGTGCGCCTTTTGAGCGGGTTATTTGCAACATAGCCCCTGGACTTTTTGGTACGAGTTACCAAAAGGTCCTCAGACTTGTTTTTCTTACATATAGGTCCCTGAGTGCCCCAGACACGCGCCTCGCGCGTGATTTCTTGGGTATTTTGCACCAGGACCCCCAGAACTTTGGGTATTTGCACTTTGGTCCCTGTGCACAGTGCCCCCTTGTTATTTTTGAATAAAATATCAAATCACCTCCAAATTCGATGAAAATTTGACACATGGATCCTGCCATGTTGTAGGATTTTTGAGAATTTTGGGGGACATTTTTGAGTGCATTTGTTATTTTTAAAAATTCAAAAACATTTACTTTTGGCACTGTTTCACTTGAAAAATCACAAAAAAAAATTAAAACCCCCCTAAAAATTCTATAAAAATTAGGTACTGTTTCTTGTGTGTTGTTTGATTTTCCAGCCAATTTTGGCTATTTTTCATTGAGGAAAAACCCTAAAAATTTAAAAACACCTCAAAACTCATAAAAATCATAATAAATAATTTAAAAACCCAAAAACAATAATTTTGGTGCTCGAATTTTCCTTGTTTTCTCTAGTATACAGGAAAATTACCTCCAGGCACTCTTGAGATCCTTAAATATTTTATTTTTGGATTTTGGGTCTGGTTGGACAGTACCTTGTCTTTTTAGCACTGTTTGATTTTTAGAAAAAAAATACACCTTATAAAAATCCCAAAAATTCACCAAAAACACTTAAACCCAAAAAACATAAAAACAATTTTTCTTGAATTTTTGCTTGATTTTTGATGCTTTAAATAAATTGCTCAAGTGTGATTGTTTTTAGTCTTTCTCACTTTCTTCACATATTAAAAATTCCAAAAAAATTTAAAAAACAATTAAAAACCACTAAAAATGTTTTCCCTTTTCCTCTGATTTGTTGACTACTTCGTAGGCCTTTGGCCAACCCGTGCTCCTTGTGTTCGATCCTGGGTGCTATACCAGGTTAATCTCATAGCTAGGACCGCACTTCGTGTTTTGATCTCTGATTTATTTCGCGGTTCGATATTTTTCTTGATATACTCATCCTCTGAGATCCGGGTCGCAACGACCCTTGTTTCATTACCTTCACCCGGGTCTTCGGGAATTTTCGGGTTATCAGAATGGCGCCGTTGCCGGGGAGCACGGCTTAGTAGTCGTTTTTAGCTTTTTCCACGGTTTTTGATTTTCGCGGCTTTTTGTATAGAATTTTTGTATATATTTTCCTCATATTTCTGCCAATAATTTTTGGACTGACCACCTTTCTCTCTGTTTCTTGCGAGGGCCCGAGGAGCGAGGGCGGCATTCCTAGGAGCGCCGGTGCACCCGAGCGAAGCGGAGGCGGCTCGTTTCTTCATCGAGCCGCAGGAGAGAGCGAGAGAGAGAGAGTTGAGTGGGTGAGGATAGCGTAGGATATTTGATTATTATTGTTGTAATAATACAGGTGTTCAGAGACTTGAACTGTTTGGACTTGACTTAGCGGGTCTGTTTCGCCGAGCACCGGTGTGCTCGGGGGACCCTTAGGAGTTTTTCACGGTTTTTCGTGGCTTTCTTCTACTTTTTTACTGTCTTTCCGGTGTTTACGCGGTTTTTGATCGAGCCCCTAGCCGTAGGAATTTCTGGTGCTTGTGACGTAATTAGTAGGATCCACACACCTAACTGCTTATCTGTTCCTATAGATCGTTAATTGGACCTACTAATAATAAATAATAAAAATAACTTAGTCGCTTTCCTGAGAGCCTACGCGCCGTGAGCCTGCCCCGCAAGCGCTACTCCTGAACTCGACCTGTCGAGAAGAGGAGGGGTGGGCCAAGACCGGACTCTTTGGATCGAGGGCGAGTGACTGAGTTAGACGGTTCTGCGCTAGGAATTGCTCATCTAGGACTCGGTTTTTCCCGCTTGCATCATTTAGGTAGTTTATTTCCTGTCTTTAAATTCTGCGCGGATCATATTGCATGTAGAGTGCTGGAGTCAGGTACGCCTTCCTTACTTTGCATGCATCATTGATTTTTATCGCGCATCGGCTTTTTCGTCTTCTCCCCCCTGTTTTCGGATTAAATAATCAGGAGAACCGAAAAATTCGTTAGGCCCTTTGTTTGCTTTGAAAAATATTAAAAATAAAAACAATAAAATCGGGACTGCTAATCATACTTGATCTTAAAAACCGCTCACCCTAAAAACTTTGTCTTGGGGAGAGCAACCCCCTCATTGTCTGGTTTGGATGCGCGAGAGAGTGACCCGCACCCTAGGTAGAGCCTCCCGGTGCTAGACCCGACTGATTACCGACTTTTCCGTGCGGGCCAGTCGGTTGGGATAGCATCGGATATCCTAACAGGTCACGTAAGCGCTCTGATATTTTGTTTGTTCACCAAAATAAAATAGACAAGATAATTTGACCGAACTTTCACGGTCTTCAGCTCGTGTTGCGTTGGTGAACCGGGGGTTTGTTTTTGATCATAGTTGATTCCAGATCTCATCCGCACTACTCGCCAGATCAAGATGATGGGTAGACGGTCTCTTAGGCAGCCTCTGGCTGCACCGCTTTCGGGCACGTCTACCCGATCATCTAGGTTGGCTCGTGAGAGCCCAGACCAGCTCTCCGAGCCCGAGTACGATTCCGCCCTGTTCCCCCTGGACCCCCTTTCTTTCGGCACTGAGAGACATGAGCCCGAGGAGAGATTAGCCGATTTGACAGCACCTGAGTTGGGCTCATTTGATTTTGCAGACGTTGCTATGGCAGCCAGATCAGACGATCACTCCAGAGGTCCGCAGGGAGACCAGCATGTTGTATTTGACCAGGGAGCGATCAACTCCACCCTGATCGCATCGCTCGAGACAGTTCAGCAGCAGTTACGCGATCAGGGGGCATTCATGATAGAGATGAGGCGAGAGTTGGAGAGGCTCAGAGCAGAGCGAGGTTCAGAGCAGAGCGAGCCTGAGGAGATGCCTGATGCAGAGGCCGCAGCCGCAGCAGCCGCAGCAGCTGCAGCAGCCGCTGCCGCCGCCGCGGCAGCCGCCGCGGCAGGAGGACCACCACAGCCGATGCGGGCGTTACACAACCCCGGATCTACTCTGATGCATCACTGGGTGGTAGTGCCAGCGATCGTGGGGGACTTCAAGTTCCCCCCGAACACCTTGCAGTTACTACCCCGTTTCCACAGACTAGCCACTGAGGAGCCCCACCTTCACCTCCAGGAGTTCTTGATGATCTGCAGCACTGTCCACGATCGCCACGTGGACCAGGATACGATCCGGATGATAGCCTTCCCGTTTTCACTGGCAGATAGAGCAGCCACCTGGCTGAAGCATCTAGGGAAGTTTGTCTACACTTGGGAGCAGCTTGACATCGCTCCCGCACCCTTAGTTAGTTCGAGCAAATTAATGTCGAAATTAATTAGATGTCGTTCGTTGCAGTCGGATACGAGAGGTTAATCAAAAACCACTTTAATTAGATTCGAGTTAATTTCAAGCGGCAGAATTTTTTTACTTGGTGAAGTCCAAGGTCGATCTCAGGGAGGCAACTGTCTCCTTAGGTCAAATTTCAGCAAAATCCAAGTGTGAGATTTTCGGGGAATATTTTTTTGGTCTTTTTAATTTCTATACAGACATATGCAGACAAATCTTACCCAATTTAACGTTAAATTTAATTGATGTATCAAATGAAGTCCAAAAATAATGAAAATTGGCCAGACAGTTATTTATGATGAAAATGACCTACACTAATTTTTTTGGAATTTTTCGATTCAAAATGAATTTACTGTGAATTAAAGAAACAGAAAGAGTGATTTTCAGAATTTAATTTTTAATAAATATCAAATCACAATTTTTTCAAGAACTAAAATTACCCTAGGTGGCTCTAATGAGAAGGGACCTAGGGAAATTGACAGAACTTAATTTTACTGTGAAATGAATTTACTAAAATTAATCTAAGAAAATCACTAAACAATTTATTTAGGCCTCGATATGCGTGAAAATGCTATGAAATTTTTATGGTGTGTTAAAAATGGTGTCCTTAAGCTACTGTGAATTTTTGATAATTTTTGAAGGCACAGATAATTAATTAAAAATCAAAAGGCATCACTGGGCAAAATATGTCAACAATGAACCAATTAATTCATTAATAATTCAAATAAGCCTACAAAAATCATACACGTGTACTGATAGGCAGAGGACAAAATTTCCAACAACATGCAATTTTTAGAATCTCAAAATGATGAACAATGTACTCTATGGACACGTGCAAACACAAGGGCGTAAATGCAATACTGGAAATTGAAACTTCAAAGATTAAACATGCTGACAGGGACTAAAATGCAATTACCGATAACATGCAGGACTCGTATGCAATTTCTCCACGGAACACATGCTCCTCGCGTGGGGTCTGCTTCACAGGGACCTTTCTGTAATTTCCATAAGCTTCAGGGGCGTCTGTGCAAATAACCCAGGTCGCACGTGCTCCTCACGTGGCCGACCTAGGTTCGGAGGGCGTCGGAGGCTCGGAGCGAGGCTCGGGTCTTCTGGAGGTTCGGTCTAGCCTCGGTGCAGCTTCGGGTCACCCGAGCCTAGGCTTAGGAGGCCGAGGCTCTGATGCGTTGACGTGGCGGCCTGATGGCCCTTGGATCAAGATGATCCAAGGGAAGTCGATGAAGATGCGTGGCGACTTGCGAGGCGTCGGATCAGAAGCGCGATGAACGGTCGAGGACGGGAGCGGTGAGGGAATACGTGGCGGGACGAGGACCGTTCGATCGGATGATCGTACGGCTGCTGCTGCGTCGTCTCGAATGGTCCTCCGCCGCCTGCGGAGGAGAAGGCTATGCTCCGGTGGAACTGGGCTTGCTCCGCCTCGGTCGCCAGGCGTCGATGAAGGACGTCTCGAGCTCCCAAGTAGTTCGGAAGAAGCGGGAGTGTACGGCGAAGCCTCCGGTGGCCTCAAGATCCTTGGAGATGTGCTGGAGCTCGGCGTCGATGAAGCTCGAAGGGAGCTCCGGCGAGGTTCCGGCCAATGAATAATTAAGGACCTGCAAAGGGTTAATCGTATAGCCGAGGCGTGCAGGTGCTCGTGGAGGGGAGTGGAGTGATCGGCGTGGCCTGAAATGGCATGAGGTGGTCCGACGAACGAGCTCCGGCCAAATGGCGGAGCTGCTCGTCGGAGGAACGTGGTATGCATTGTCGGAGTGTGTGGAGGGTACTGCGATGATCGGAGCTTCGACGCGAAGCTCGTCGAGGTGATTGGAAGGCGCGAGGATGGTCAGTGACGGCGAATAAAAGCTGGGAAAAAAAACAAGAAAAAGAAGAAGAAGATCGGAGAACGATGGAGGGAGTTACCTGGGATTTGGAGCTCAGCTGGGAGTTCCAGGGTCGTCGCTCGAGGGATCGGTAGGGTCCCGAGCTCAGGCAGCGGCTCGAGGGAGGCTGCAGCACGGCGGTGGCGGCCGTGGATCTCGCCGGAGTTGGAAACCTCTCTTCGCTCGACAACTCAACAAATTGCTGTCACCAATAGGTAGCTTGGAGGTCAAGGAATCTCTCTGGAGTGGCGGATGGGTGTGAAGATGGTCGGTGATCGAGTATTTATAGGATGAAGTTGACGACCGGGCTGGTGACGAGGTAAGGTTGGTGGGGTTCGTGGAGCATCTCCGGTGGTCATCATGGAGATAGAGGGAGTTGGCGAGGATGAGGGAAGAGTGGGGGTGATCGTGGCGGTGTTGGCGGTCGGCGAGGGTGGCTGGTGTGCGACCAAAAATAGAAAGGGGCAAGCCCCTCGCGCAAGCTCGAGATCGTGGGAGAGAGAGGCGCTGGAGGTGGAAGACGAAGTCTCCACCGTTGGATCTTGTGATCCAACGGTGGTGATCGAAGCGGGGAGCGACAGTGTAGATCTGATCAGGGAAATGCGATCGATGGGATCGGGTGCTGCCACGTGGCGTCATGTGGTCGAGGCGCTAACGGAGGGTAAAGATGGAGAGTGGGAGATGATCTGACGGCTGAGAGAATGAGCGCACGTGGTCAAGGCCTGGACCGTTGGATCAAAAGCGAGATCCAACGGCGGAGGGCGCGGGCGGATGAGGCGATGGGCAGCGGGCCGCGTGGCGCAACCAGAGGGCGCCACGTGGCCTGCTGTGAATGGCTGGAGAAAGAAACACGTGTAGAGAGAAGAGGAAGCCGAATTTGGAAAAACTCAAAACATGAAAGTTGTAGATCTTAATGAGATCTACAAGTTTCATGTTGACCAAAGACGGAGATAAGGTCAAATATGATACATAAATACAAGGATACGTAAATGTACATATGTAGTATACAAAATGATTCAAAAACCAAAGTTTCTCATACAAGCTCCAATTTCAATGAAATCAGTCTCAATTTGAAGGTCTTTTAATGTGTAGTATTCTAAAAGTGAGTAGACCTAATTCGGGGTTTGTATGAGGGCTTTATTTGTGTTTTAATGTACAAGGATTCTTAGGCTATTTGGGCTATTTTACAAGGGTGATTTTTAGCAATCTTCCCTATATTATTAAGGAATATATACATATATTATAGAGAAGAAGTTATTTTGATGAAGAGGTATTTTACAGGGGATTTTTGGCTTCTTATTTAAATGCAGATGAGCTGCTAAAATGCATGAATTATAGATGCATGCATGAGTGTTATTTATGCAGAATAAAAGGAAATATGCCTCTATTTTCTCGGGAACAAGGCTCTATTTTTGACTTTTGGAGTGATGAATAACAGATTCATCAACCCCCTATACTTAAACCTTGCTCGTCCCCGAGCAACTAAATGAAATGCAAGAGTGAAATGAAATTGGGTTCCATACCAAAGTCATGAGCAAAAGTTAAAAATAGAGCTAGACTTGACCTTTGGATTACTCATGTGTCGGAACCTTATTGGGATCTGAGTTTAAGACTTAACAGACTTCAAGTTCCACAAGTCTTCTATTCAAGACTCCTCAACTTACCTAATCAGAACAAGTCTACATACACAAACCCTAATGACTATGAATCTTTTCATGCGGTGTAAGTGATAGATGACTCCCCACCTCAGAAGTAACAAAGAAACAATCTCCCCCAACCTGGTAACTCTATTGCCTCGGTCTAGCAACTCTTTCCTCGAGAAGCGGGGTATTCCCTTCTAAGTTCAAGTTCAACCGGCTCAAGAAGAGGAGGAAGAAGTATAGACTTTTGGAAGCTCAGTCAGTGTAGCTAAGTCTCCCGCTGCAAGTACATGGTGACCATAAGCTTTTGCTTTTCTTGACTACATATACTCCGGTGGGGTTATTAAATTTTCAATCCGACCCACCACTTTTTTGGAGTTCTTTTTGGCATTTTTTTTTTCAACATGCCTTTGTACAACATATATACATGGTGCAGCATAGATACAAGAAATTTCCTCTTGAGCCAGTAGACTATCCCTCTTTTGAAGCTTTATTGCAACCCACTGCTTCTGTCTTTAGCCTTCATCACCACTAGTCCAAGTTGAGACGCACTTCCTTCACTAAAAGAAGAAGAGAGGTTCCGCCTAGAAGTACTACCCTCATATGCTACCCCAAGCTAAAGGAAACTGTCTCCTTATCACCTCATCCGTAGAGAGCCATGTGTAAAGTGCTGGTGCATGTTAAGCCATTGTCTCTAAGAGTCATGTGTGTGTTGTTAAGTGCTCTATTCAGGCTTGTCAAGATGACATATGAACATAGACTTGGAGACTTAAAGAATTAAGTCACCTGACCTGAAAAATCTTAACTCCAGTTCCTCTAAGGTTCCACTGAAATTAGGTGGATTAAGGTCAAGTCATTTTCATCCTTAATATCTGCTCACAACTTGGTCCAGAACCCACTAGCTTTTCACTTTGCATAAGCAACTTATGCAAATGAGATGAGATGTCATGCTATGACAATGCAAGACTCTTTTTATTTTTCTATGCAGAGATGATATGCAAGAGTAAATAAGAAGCCTATTTATTAAAGATTTTTTTTTTATGTTTACCCACCCGTAATTATTGTAATATATATACAAAAATACATGAAAGTACGAGCTATGGGTAAAGTATATATGTAATATATACACGCCCCCCTATACTTAGCGTGTGCTATGTCCTCAGAGCACTAAGAGCGAGGAAAAAGACATAGCTCGTGCTAAGCGTAGGAGAACCAAGAAGTATAGAAATCATTTCACCCCCCTACACTTAGGCTATGGCAGCCTAAGTATAGAAGAAGATCAAAACTGGGGTGGATGCAGAAAAGATGGGAAATGGATGAGTATATACAATGCGGGCATCGGCCCCCCCTATACTTAGGCTCAGGTCAGCCTAAGTATCGGAAGGAAATGAGTGTGAGGACCAATGTGATGGAGGATGTACAGTGAATCAACTTGGGTGACCCTCCCCCCTATACTTAGGCTCTGGTTATCCTAAGTATAGTCCAAGATAGTGATCTGACGAGGCGGGGATGGGTTACTAAAGTCGTGGGAGAAAGGGTAGGTTGTACAAGAATGATGATATATACAGATGAATCGGTCTGAATCTTTCGAGATGCTGCGGATGGCTGGAGTTCACTGCTGCAAGGTCTCATACGCGGCTTGATGTGACTCTGTTGTATCTGTCTCGCGCATGAATACAATCTCCTCGACATGGACTAACTGCTCATTAGATTCGACGAAGTGCTTCAACAGCTGTCCATTCACTAGGAATGTCGGTGCGTCATCTGCGAGATCTGAGATCTCGACACATCCACTATCATGCACTGTACGGACGACAAATGGTCCCGTCCACTTAGACTTCAACTTGCCTTGGAAAATCTTCAGCCTAGCATTGAACAACCATACCTTCTGTCCAGGAACAAAGGTCTTTCGTCTGATATATCTATCATGCCAACGCTTCACCTTGTCCTTGTACACCAAACTGTTGTCGTATGCTCGGTTTCTGACTTCCACAAGCTCATTCAGATCCATGTCTCTCTGTTTCTGACCCAGGTGTGTGTTCCAGTTGACCTTCTTTATTGCCCATTCTGATTTGTGCACTAACTCTGCGGGCAAATGGCACGGCTTTCCGAATACCATTCGGAATGGGGAGGTACCTAACGGTGTCTTGTAAGCCGTCCTATACACCCAGAGGACTTGATCCAAGATCTGAGACCAGTCCTTTCTGTCCGGGCGGAAAAGCTTTTGCAATATGGTTTTCACCTCCCTATTCGACACCTCAGCCATACCATTGGTTTGTGGGTGGTAAGGACTCGCGACACGGTGTTCGATGCCGTAGTCCTTCAGGAGTTTCTTCACCTCCCGATTCACAAAGTGGCTACCCCCGTCTGATATCATCATCTTGGGGATCCCGAACCTAGAGATTATGTTCTCTCTGATGAATTTACAGACAGTCCTGCTGTCTGCGGCTCGGGTCGGGATAGCCTCCACCCATCTGGATAGGTAGTCTACCGCAAGAAGGATGTATTCAAATCCGTGGCTGACAGGGAATGGGCCCATGAAATCGATGCCCCAGGCGTCAAAGACATCACAAATGATGACCGGCTGCATTGGCATCTCATCCTTGGAACCAACGGTTCCTCCCATCCTCTGGCAAACTGGGCACGACTTCGCGAAGGCGGTGGCATCGCGAAACAGAGTCGGCCAGTAGAAGCCACACTGAAGTACCTTCCATGCGGTCCTCTTCTCGGAGTGGTGTCCTCCTGCCTCTAAGCTATGGCATAAAGAAAGGACACTCTGGTATTCCTCCTGAGGAATACAACGTCTCCAGACACAATCCGGTCCTTCAAAGAAAAGGATCGGATCCTCCCAATGGTAGTGTCTAGCGTCCGACTTTAATCGGTCGATTTGGCTCTTGGGCCAATCCTCGTGAACTTTCTTGGAGACAAGATAGTTCACGATATTGGCGTACCACGGGAGTGAGTCGATAACAAAAATCGACTCGTCAGGGAAGGAGTCTCGAATTGGTGAAACCTCAGAAGTATTAAGATCTTCGAGACGAGAAAGATGATCGGCCACTACGTTCTTCTTACCAGGTTTATCACGGATATCCAAATCAAACTCCTGGATAAGTAAAATCCATCGAAGGAGACGCGCCTTCGCGTCCTTCTTCTCCATCAGGTATCGTAGCGCCGTATGGTCTGTGAACACGGTTACCTTGGATCCGATTAAGTGGGATCTGAATTTGTCCAAGGCAAACACTACCGCAAGCATTTCCTTTTCGGTAACTGTATAGTTACGCTGAGCAGAATCAAGCACTTTGCTTGCGTAGTGAATTGCAAACGGGATGCCATCTCTTCTTTGTCCCAATACAGCCCCAACAGCATAATCTGAGGCATCCGTCATGATCTCAAAAGGTAGAGACCAATCTGGGGCTTGTAAAATGGGTGCATCCATGATCATTCCTTGTAGAAGCTAAAAGGCCTCAAGACATTTGTGATCTACAATAAACTCCGTGTCTTTGCCTAAAAGCTCAGTTAGCGGTCGGGCAATCTTGGAAAAATCCTTGATAAATCTTCGATAAAATCCGACATGCCCGAGGAACGACCGCAACTGTTTTACGTTGGTTGGTGGCTGGAGTCGTCTGATCACGTCCACCTTGGCAGGGTCAACCTCCATTCCTCTCTTGGAGATGACATGCCCCAACACTATGCCCTCCGTCACCATGAAGTGACTTTTCTCCCAGGAGAGCACCAGATTGACCTCACAACATCTTTTGAGGACTCGGTCCAGATTCCTAAGGCAGGAATCAAAAGAGTCGCCGTGGACCGAGAAGTCATCCATGAAGACTTCCAGGAATTCGCCGACCATTTCGGCGAAAACAGCAATCATGCACCTTTGAAAAGTACCTGGAGCATTGCATAGCCCAAAGGGCATGCGCCTGAAAGCATAGGTACCAAAGGGGCATGTGAACGTGGTCTTTTCCTGGTCCTCCGGAGCTATGGCCACTTGCTTGTAGCCTGAGAACCCATCCAGGAAGCAGAAGAATTCTTTCCCCGCTAATCTTTCTAAGATCTGATCAATGAATGGTAGAGGGAAATGATCCTTCTTCGTCGCGGCATTTAAGCGTCTGTAATCCACACAGACGCGCCATGACGTGGGTATTCTCGTCACGATCTACTCTCCGTCCTCATTGGTGGTCATCTGAATTCTCAACTTTTTCGGGACAACATGGATTGGGGCCACCCACTTAGAGTCGGAGATTGGGTAAATGAAACCCGCGTCGCACCATTTTTCTATCTCTTTTTTCACCACTTCTCGTAAATTTGGATTCAACCGGCGTTGGAATTCACGAGAGGGTTTGGCTTCATTCTCCAAGTAAATATGGTGCGAACACAGAGCGGGATTTATCCCATGGAGATCGGAAATGCTCCAGCCTATTGCCTTGCGGTTTTTCTCCAGGATCTCTAGCAAGCGAGATTCCTGCTCCTCGGTCAATTGCGAACTGATAATGACCGGAAATTTCTTGTCTTGGCCCGCAAGGAAGGCATATTTCAGTGTTGTTGGAAGAGGTTTGAGCTCAGGTATAGTGTGGTCATCTAAGAAGTCTAGCTCAATCTGATCTGGTTCGGTGTCGGAAGTGGCTGGATCATTTTCTGTAATAGCTGCCACCAAGCGCGGCTCTGGAGTCGGATCGTCAAAATTTTCCATACAATCGGCAAACGCCTCGTCCGACTCGTCATCCTCATCTTCCGATTGTCCTAAGGATGTAAGGACTGACAGGCCCCACTGGGCCTCTACGTCATCGAAGATGTAGGGCGATGTAGGTTCAGAGCTGTACTCGTTCCTCAGAATCTCGCAGACTGACTCATGTACTGGATCATCTTCAAAGGAGATGGACACATTAATGCTGGCTGGGTTCTGTCTCCATGGCCCAACTACGTCTACATATTCACAGTCTGTCTCAGTAGAAGAGTACTCGGTGCTGGATTCGGAGTTCGGTCTCTGCCATCTCGTCTGCTTCATCTCCAATTCCTCATCTCCGCCGGGAGTTTGGAACTGAATCTTCCCAGTTTTATAATCAAATAGGGCCCCCGCAGTTCTGAGGAAGGGCCTACCTAAAATGATCTGGGAATCTCTCCAATTACGAGGGGTTTCCATATCCAGGACAGTAAAGTCCACCATGTATTCTTGCCCCTCGACTCTGATCACAATGTTCCTTAACTCTCCTTGGGACCTCTTAGTGGATTTGTCAGCAAACTGCAGAATAGCTCTAGATTTCCTAAGAGGTCCGAGATTAAGCCGCTCATAGAGGGCCGTGGGCATTAAGCTAATTGAGGAACCATTGTCTAGGAGAGTGCGTGCAAACGCAATGTCATCAACATGACTCTCTACATAGTGTGCACCCATGTCTCTTCGTTTCCGAGGAAACGAGTTCTTTATTGCACAAGTCGTGGCTATTGATAGAACGTGTTTCTCAACACGGCTTTTGGTCTTCCTGCTAACCCTAGTAGGTGTGCATCTCACCTTAAGGTATTTTTGGAATGCAGGGGTTATTTCCACGAACTTGTCAAAAGGGATTGTGACCTTGATGTGTTTATTGCAGAATTCAGCCATCTCAGGGTCATCTTTTTGGATTTTTTTGGATTTTCTTCTTTCCACCCTTAAGAGCTTGGGGGAAAGGGATTATTAATTCAGGTTCTGGAACTGAAAGATTTTCATTAGCTACTGAAACTGAGTTCTGAACAAGACTCTAACTCGGACTTTTACACTGACTCTGACTCGGACTCTGACAAACAGGAAAATGCTTGGGCGAAACCGGTGGTGCTTCTTCCGCTTCTTCTGGATGGTCCTCCTCAGATGGAGGTGCGGGCTCATCGGTATCGTCTGACTCAAAGTGGATGCGGGAATGCTGCTTCGAGGACTCAGATGTCCTCTTCTTCTGTTGGGGATGGTGGTGGGGATGCTCCTCCTCTTCTTCCTCCGAATTCTCCTCAGGTAGATTCTCGGAGGTTCCTTCCTTTTGTGCCCGTGCCCGATCAGGTATGGTCACGGTCCTTCCGCTCCTGAGGGACATATGATTAACATTATCGTACGAAAGGATCTCATGTTCAGATAGATAATTATCTGAATAATATACCTGATCCCGAGGTCAGTTCTGGCCCTGGTGCATGCTGTTCGGATTGGCCTGAACCTGTGCGGGAATTGGGGTCCTTGGCGCCATTTGTTGGTCCTGGGCACGAGAAACCCAATTGATGTCGGTTCTCATATCCAGGTAATCATTTTGTATCTGTTGGACCCTATCAGACAGGGTCTGGATCGCCAAGGTGAGTGACTCCAATTCGGTGGGCTGGGCTTGCTGCGGTGTTGATGCCGTCCTAAATTGGCCCTGCTGGCCATGCCGATACTGCTGCTGGTGGGACAGTGCTGGCCCCTGCTGGTAGGTGCGTTGCTGCGGCTGGTACCCATGATCTGGCCTGGACTGGTATCGCGGGACTGTGACGGGCCTGGTCTCTTGGTAGACTGGTGCGGGGCGGTGTGCCTGATCCTTCCCCATCTCGATTTGCCGGACTAGCGGGTCCCGGCTATACCAAAGCCCGTTAATCTCGTATACAGGCGGAGGCTCCTCATATTCCGTCTCCACTGGTGGGGGTGCATGATGGTTCGGCTGGGTATAAGTCTGATCCCAGCTACTCTGAGACCCCGGTGCCTGTTCCTGTACAAGATGGACTCGGTGTACAGGTACAGGTGGTGCAGAAGGGGTGGGTAGCTTAATCTTAGCTACCTTTTCAGAGAGTTCCTCCACTTTCTTGGGAAGGCTTGAAAGAGACTCCATCTCCGCGACTCTCTTGTGGATCTGCTCGACCATGGTAAGCTTGTCGACGATCATCCCCATGCTGGGGATAAGGTCCTCAGTCAGATCTGCAACAATCCTTCTAGTTGTCTCATTGGATAGGATTGAGGGAGACAACTGATAGGCCCTTGTGGCCTGTGACCTGCCGGTTTCTGCCATCTGCTCTAGGATCTTCCATGCAGCATGCTCATTTTTGTTCAGATAGCTTCCTCCACAAGCGGCACTGACTAACCCCTGCATTTCTGGGGTGAAACCACAGATCAAGGTCTGGACTAAGATCGGCTTTGAAATGCCGTGGCAGGGGCATTTCTGTACTAAGTCATTGAACCTGTCCCAAGCCTCATGGAACGGTTCGCAGGCTCCTTGAGCGAAGCTGGCGATCTTTGTTCTCATCTGATTAGTTCTACTGAGAGGGTAGAACTTCTTCAAGAAAAGGTCCTTGAACTGCATCCAAGTGGTACATACCACCCCTAAATTTTTCAGCCAATGAGCAGCCTTATCACCTAAGGCAAAAGGGGTGGCCTTCAGCCGAATATAATCTTGGCCAACATTGGGATGGCTAAGATTGTTGCACACCAACTCGAAGTCACGGAGGAAAGTGTATGGTTCTTCATTAAGATTTCCGTTGAACTTCGGAAGCAGACTTAGAAAGTGGGGCTTCAACTCAAATGCCTGGGCGGGAACTGCGGGTGCCAACCAGTTCTGAATCTCGTTCTCCGCCGGGTTATAGGTATCGACCATTGGTCGGTCGATTCCTTCTGCTGCTATGATTTGTCCCATCCGTGCAGTGAGATCTGCATTCCTCTGTTCGACATCAGCGAGGCGGGCAAGAATCTGTTTAATTTGTTCCTCATCTGGTGGAACTTTTGGCGGCATCTTGTCCTCTAGTTCTGGGAATTGGAAATTAAGATCGGTGTTAGAGGGCAAATCAAGGAAGGGATTACCGAGGCAATGATCTTCCTCGGTAATCTCGGAGGAGATAAAAGGGTTGGTTTGAGAGTAACCACCCTGAGCATGTGGAAACCAGGACTCAAGAGGGTCATGAGTCCTGGGTGGTCCAAGGTGCGCTCGGACCGAGGAAGACGAGTTACTTGGGGGACTCATAGAGAGATCAATGAATAGTGCGTCGAGATCTCCCCAATCACTCATCTTGATGAGGGAAGAAGATAGGATTTTACTCCTACCTGAAGCAAGCAACAAGAACAATCCAAGACCCTGGGTTCATACTCAACACAGTGAAGGACTCAAAGTTGAGTCCAATTTATCTTGTAGTTTTTAAGTGTGATATTCAAGCCAAAATAGCAAGGATTACGCAGCCTAGAGGAAAGTCGGCTTAGAGCCGGATGCGTCTTCCCTGTCTATCCTGACGCCTAAGATACCGTCGATCCTCCCTTTCTTTGCTCCTATCCGGAGTGGGGACTCAATGACGTGCCCCTATCTACCTGCACTGAGGCGGAGGCTGACAAAGCTTTTAGGCCTTGTCGCAGAGTACCGCTGGTTCGCCCCTATCTACCTGTGAGGGCAGAGGCTACTTGGTACTTGTCAAAGAGTTTAAAAATATCCGACTCGTGATAATTGCTAAGATCAGTTGGCTCGTGATATGGAAGGCGGGGATTTGGGCTCTGCCTTAAGGTGTTCACACACACTCAAGTACCCTCACTCAGCCTGAATACAAGGTCGGGGATTAATCTCCCGCAAACAATTTTCAGATTTTATTCCTTTTTTTTTGGTCAATACTGTTAGCAGTCCCGATTAAAGTTAAGTTATCACTACAATTAGTCCACCACAAAGCACGCCTATCAGACAGTCCCAATTTCCTTTTTAATTTAAGTGACAAAATCAGAGGGGGAAATCGAGAAAAGCCAATGCAAGTTGAAATCGATGATGCTTATGCTGAGTAGAGAATACTTACAGTGATCCCTTCGCTTTTTTTATCCAGGATGCAATACAGAATTGAAAACTTTACTCTACATGCAAATGCAAGCGATGAAAAGCCGCTCCTAGACAGGCAGTACTATTAGCGTGAAGAACAGTTTAATTTGAACTAAGTCCTGCGGTCTAGGTGCGTCTTTTATGTGTAATGTGTGGTCCTATTGATTACGAGCACAAACAAGTCCTAGAGTGGCTCGGGGAGCCGCTAGTGCAAGCTAAGTTACAATTCACCCACACAGCACACGGGACACAGTTCCACTATCTTTACACACGCGAGATCCCAAACGGGAACCGCTGGAAATGATGCGAGAAAAAAATGTGGAAATACAATGAGATTACAGGTTCTCTCAAATCACTCAAACAAATTCAAATGCGTGTTCCTCGAAGCGTCTTCGACTCCGGTGTCCCTCGCACAAAAACAAGTTGAGGTCAGATCAAGAACGACACAAAAATGCAGAAATTTACAAGACAGAGAAATATTCACAAGAAAAACCGGGGGTCAGACTACCCGGGGAAGGAAAATCAAACACTCAAAAATTTGCTAAAATTTATCCTAAGCCGTGCCTCCCCGGCAACGGCGCCATTTTGACATCGCTCCCGCACCCTTAGTTAATTCGAGCAAATTAATGTCCAAATTAATTAGATGTCGTTCGTTGCAGTCGGATACGAGAGGTTAATCAAAAACCACTTTAATTAGATTCGAGTTAATTTCAAGCGGCAGAATTTTTTTACTTGGTGAAGTCCAAGGTCGATCTCAGGGAGGCAACTGTCTCCTTAGGTCAAATTTCAGCAAAATCCAAGTGTGAGATTTTCGGGGAATATTTTTTTGGTCTTTTTAATTTCTATACAGACATATGCAGACAAATCTTACCCAATTTAACGTTAAATTTAATTGATGTATCAAATGAAGTCCAAAAATAATGAAAATTGGCCAGACAGTTATTTATGATGAAAATGAACTACACTAATTTTTTTGGAATTTTTCGATTCAAAATGAATTTACTGTGAATTAAAGAAACAGAAAGAGTGATTTTCAGAATTTAATTTTTAATAAATATCAAATCACAATTTTTTCAAGAACTAAAATTACCCTAGGTGGCTCTAATGAGAAGGGACCTAGGGAAATTGACAGAACTTAATTTTACTGTGAAATGAATTTACTAAAATTAATCTAAGAAAATCACTAAACAATTTATTTAGGCCTCGATATGCGTGAAAATGATATGAAATTTTTATGGTGTGTTAAAAATGGTGTCCTTAAGCTACTGTGAATTTTTGATAATTTTTGAAGGCACAGATAATTAATTAAAAATCAAAAGGCATCACTGGGCAAAATATGTCAACAATGAACCAATTAATTCATTAATAATTCAAATAAGCCTACAAAAATCATACACGTGTACTGATAGGCAGAGGACAAAATTTCCAACAACATGCAATTTTTAGAATCTCAAAATGATGAACAATGTACTCTATGGACACGTGCAAACACAAGGGCGTAAATGCAATACTGGAAATTGAAACTTCAAAGATTAAACATGCTGACAGGGACTAAAATGCAATTATCGATAACATGCAGGACTCGTATGCAATTTCTCCACGGAACACGTGCTCCTCGCGTGGGGTCTTCTTCACAGGGACCTTTCTGTAATTTCCATAAGCTTCAGGGGCGTCTGTGCAAATAACCCAGGTCGCACGTGCTCCTCACGTGGCCGACCTAGGTTCGGAGGGCGTCGGAGGCTCGGAGCGAGGCTCGGGTCTTCTGGAGGTTCGGTCTAGCCTCGGTGCAGCTTCGGGTCACCCGAGCCTAGGCTTAGGAGGCCGAGGCTCTGATGCGTTGACGTGGCGGCCTGATGGCCCTTGGATCAAGATGATCCAAGGGATGTCGATGAAGATGCGTGGCGACTTGCGAGGCGTCGGATCAGAAGCGCGATGAACGGTCGAGGACGGGAGCGGTGAGGGAATACGTGGCGGGACGAGGACCGTTCGATCGGATGATCGTACGGCTGCTGCTGCGTCGTCTCGAATGGTCCTCCGCCGCCTGCGGAGGAGAAGGCTGTGCTCTGGTGGAACTGGGCTTGCTCCGCCTCGGTCGCCAAGCGTCGATGAAGGACGTCTCGAGCTCCCAAGTAGTTCGGAAGAAGCGGGAGTGTACGACGAAGCCTCCGGTGGCCTCAAGATCCTTGGAGATGTGCTGGAGCTCGGCGTCGATGAAGCTCGAAGGGAGCTCCGGCGAGGTTCCGGCCAATGAATAATTAAGGACCTGCAAAGGGTTAATCGTATAGCCGAGGCGTGCAGGTGCTCGTGGAGGGGAGTGGAGTGATCGGCGAGGCCTGAAATGGCGTGAGGTGGTCCGACGAACGAGCTCCGGCCAAATGGCGGAGCTGCTCGTCGGAGGAACGTGGTATGCGTTGTCGGAGTGTGCGGAGGGTACTGCGATGATCGGAGCTTCGACGTGAAGCTCGTCGAGGTGATTGGAAGGCGTGAGGATGGTCAGTGACGGCGAATAAAAGCTGAGAAAAAAAACAAGAAAAAGAAGAAGAAGATCGGAGAACGATGGAGGGAGTTACCTGGGATTTGGAGCTCAGCTGGGAGTTCCAGGGTCGTCGCTCGAGGGATCGGTAGGGTCCCGAGCTCAGGCAGCGGCTCGAGGGAGGCTGCAGCACGGCGGTGGCGGCCGTGGATCTCGCCGGAGTTGGAAACCTCTCTTCGCTCGACAACTCAACAAATTGCTGTCACCAATAGGTAGCTTGGAGCTCAAGGAATCTCTCTGGAGTGGCGGATGGGTGTGAAGATGGTCGGTGATCGAGTATTTATAGGATGAAGTTGACGACCGGGCTGGTGACGAGGTAAGGTTGGTGGGGTTCGTGGAGCATCTCCGGTGGTCATCATGGAGATAGAGGGAATTGACGAGGATGAGGGAAGAGTGGGGGTGATCGTGGCGGTGTTGGCGGTCGGCGAGGGTGGCTGGTGTGCGACCAAAAATAGAAAGGGGCAAGCCCCTCGCGCAAGCTCGAGAACGTGGGAGAGAGAGAGGCGCTGGAGGTGGAAGACGAAGTCTCCACCGTTGGATCTTGTGATCCAACGGTGGTGATCGAAGCGGGGAGCGACGGTGTAGATCTGATCAGGGAAATGCGATCGATGGGATTGGGTGCTGCCACGTGGCGTCATGTGGTCGAGGCGCTAACGGAGGGTAAAGATGGAGAGTGGGAGATGATCTGACGGCTGAGAGAATGAGCGCACGTGGTCAAGGCCTGGACCGTTGGATCAAAAGCGAGATCCAACGGCGGAGGGCGCGGGCGGATGAGGCGATGGGCAGCGGGCCGCGTGGCTCAACCAGAGGGCGCCACGTGGCCTGCTGTGAATGGCTGGAGAAAGAAACATGTGTAGAGAGAAGAGGAAGCCGAATTTGGAAAAACTCAAAACATGAAAGTTGTAGATCTTAATGAGATCTACAAGTTTCATGTTGACCAAAGACGGAGATAAGGTCAAATATGATACATAAATACAAGGATACGTAAATGTACATATGTAGTATACAAAATGATCCAAAAACCAAAGTTTCTCATACAAGCTCCAATTTCAATGAAATCAGTCTCATTTTGAAGGTCTTTTAATGTGTAGTATTCTAAAAGTGAGTAGACCTAATTCGGGGTTTGTATGAGGGCTTTATTTGTATTTTAATGTACAAGGATTCTTAGGCTATTTGGGCTATTTTACAAGGGTGATTTTTAGCAATCTTCCCTATATTATTAAGGAATATATACATATATTATAGAGAAGAAGTTATTTTGATGAAGAGGTATTTTACAGGGGATTTTTGGCTTCTTATTTAAATGCAGATGAGCTGCTAAAATGCATGAATTATAGATGCATGCATGAGTGTTATTTATGCAGAATAAAAGGAAATATGCCTCTATTTTCTCGGGAACAAGGCTCTATTTTTGACTTTTGGAGTGATGAATAACAGATTCATCACAGCTCCGCACCGAGTACTTGAAAAAGTACTATCCACTCGGGCGGACGAATGCAGCAAGGGCCCTGATCAGCAACTTCTCCATGTTTCCCAACGGGCAGTTTCACGAGGCTTGGGAGAGGTTTCGAGAGCTCCTAGACAGATGCCCGCACCATGACATATCCAAGCCGAACCTCGTTCAGAGCTTTTTTAGCAGGTTGACGCCAGAGCTTCAGGGTCTGGTGAAGGCTTCTTGCGGCGGGTCCTACTTTGCCAAGGACCATGAGCAGGTCTGGGCCATCTACGAGGAGATGTCCGAGAACTATATGGTGATGTCTCAGACCAGGCTCTATAATCAGAAGACCCAGCCACATCAGCCAGGATCCGTGCAGTACCAGCGGATAGCACGGGTAGATGCAGGTCCATCCAGTTCGTCCGCAGTCGCAGCAGCACAGGCAGAGTCATCCGCTACGGACATGGGCATCATCAGCGAGAAGTTGGACCGCATGGAGCTGATCGAGAAGAAGCAGTGCCAGAGTATCACGTAGATGGAGCAGATGGCACAGGTCTTGAGCGACATGAAGACCCAGCTCATGTGTCTCCAGGAGACACAGACGGCTTCACAGCCCCGTCTTCTGTCGCGAGGCGATACCGACGGTAGCAGCAGCTCGTCCCAGCGCTCCAGCTCCTCAGAGCAGCCTAGACAGGTTCACTTTGTACAGGCGGAGCCGTACCAGCAGCCGCAGCACACCTACCAGTCCCCACCATCTCCAGAGATGCAGGTGGTGCTCTACCAGCCGGATCAGCCTCTGGCAGTACTGCCGCCAGCCCCCTTCGATGCAGAGCCGTTGATGGATGTCAACGGGATTTGGTATGACCGCCCCCAGCCTGGGATCCGACGAGATCATCCCGGATTCAGGTGGGGGAGTGGTGGTGCCCAGCCCCAGCAGCAGCCGTCAGGTCAGGGAGGGCAGTACTCCCAGCAGAGAGACCAGCACCAGCCGCAGCAGCAGCCCCCAGCGTATCAGCAGCAGTCATCCTACGGTCCTCGTCCCTATCAGCAGCAGGGACAGTCTTGGAGACGTGAGCAACAGGCTCACCAGGGATACCAGCAGCAGCCTCCATCCTACCCCTCTTACCCACCACAGCACTTCCAGCAGCCTCACCCACAGAGAGGCCACCTGTCGGGCTCCCACAAAAGCCCCGCCTTGGATGACATCGCCCGCCTCCTCACGAACCAGCAGGCCACATTCAGACGGGAGATGGACGAGTTCCGCCAGGAGATGCGGGACCTGGTGAGAGGGAAGGCCGCCATACCAGCCCAGATTGAGCCGAATCTGAATAGTCTTAAGAGGAAATCTGAGCAGGTAGTACATACTGAGTTAGCCACTCCTAGTGACCCTTTTGATGATACTTCTTCGGATCTATTTGATGCTGATTTTGTCACACTTAGGAGCGGTAGGACCCCAGCAGGCGGCGGCGCCTCATCTTGAGCTTCACCACGAGGACACTCCAGAGGCGCCACATGAGGAGGAGGAGAGCGGTACTGAGGCCGCTCCAGATGATGACGGTGGTACTGATGCCACCAAGGATGCTGATCCCACCGGCGGTATTGAGGCCGCCGCTTCACCAGTTCGAGGAGGTGGTACTGATGCCACCCATTCAGCCGAGCCAACCAGCGGTACTGATGCTGCACGACGTCTACCACCAGCAGCAGCAGCAGAGCCAACCCGTGGTGGTACTGAGGCCACCGGTGTGTGTACAGAGAGAGATGTTGTTTTTCCTCGCACTCATGTATCTCGGAACTCTGCTATGAATAAAGGAAAAGGTTGACTTTCTTTTGGTCCCACTGTGGTGCATGATGTATGTGTGGATCCGGTCCTTGAACCGTCTAGACCTTTTCCTAGTCCTTCATCTGAGAAGGACCCAGTGATCCCCTTCCCTAGAGCCCTTCAGATGGGGAAGGGGAAGAAAAAAGAAAATCCAAAAAAGAGAGAGCTTGAGGAGTTCAGCCAGAGCATGATTGATCGATTCCACATCCAGCTGACCCTCCAGGAGGCTTTGCAGCACATCCCCCTTCTCCAGCGTTCTTTGAGAGATAGGACTACAGTCAGGAGGAGGAGGAGGAACCACACTTCGGAGATACATGTGCTGACGAAAGCCACGTGTTTTGCGATCCATAACCGACTGCCAGCCAAAAGGCCAGATTCAGGGGCCCCGTATGTCAGATGCCAGATCAGTGAGCAGAGGTTCGACCGTACTCTTTTAGATAGCGGATCGTCGATCAACCTTCTTCCGGCAGCCCTTCTCGACCGCTTCGAGTTGGGCACTCTTCGACAGAGCAGGACAGTCCTTCAGTTCGCTGATCGATCTGTCAAGAGGCCGAAGGGGTTATTACGAGATGTTATCGTCACGATTCAGGGCCTGAAATTCCCCGTGGACTTCGTAGTGTTGGACATGGAGATCCCTGAGTCAGTGACCGATACCCCCATCATCCTTGGTCGTCCGTTCTTGGCCACAGCCAAGGCGGTGACTGATCATGATAATGGGAAGGTGTACTTTCGCGTCGAGGGCGAGAGTATACAAATAGAGACGGTCGAGGACTACAGAGCCAGACTCAGAGCCCGCTCCGATGCGAGTACCGATTCAGAGCAGCTGACAGACGCAGAGCCAGACATCCACCAGGACTGTGATTTTGTGATCACAGATGATGAGGCAGCTTGGGCAGATCTTGAGACACAGACTACCCTCTCACTTTCAGATACAGTTGATGCAGAGACGATAGCAGAGGAGAGTCTGGAGAGCACAGACCTGGTTCAGGATACCACAGAGGCAACAGAGCCGGTCCTTGATCGCTACACGATGTTCAGTGATGGTGGTGTTGAGGCCACCTTGTTTTCCGATGGTACTGATGCCACCGCGATTGATGCAGATCCCTCGGATTCAGAGTCTGATTGGGCCGATTGTTACGATCAGATGCCAGACCTGAGTTCACCTGAGCCTATAGCTGAGGAGGAGGTAGATGCAGAGCCGAGCAGAGACAGTGCAGTTGAGCCGCCTTCTCCCGATCCAGTTTGCGAGAGTACGCTTTCACTTTCCCAGGCAGATTTGGCCGACCTTGCCGCTTTCACTCAGTTTCTTCCGCAGCCAGATTTGCCGGCACCTAGCATTCCAGAGCTGAAGCCGCTCCCTACTTCGCTGAAGTATCGATTCCTTGCGGGCGAGCCAGAGATGTACCCAGTCATCATCTCCGCCGAGTTGACTGGAGAGCAGGAATCCCGTCTGATGGGGGTTCTTGAAAAGAACCGCAAGGCGATCGGATGGAGCGCATCGGATCTCCATGGGATTAGTCCAGCAGTGTGCTCCCACCATATCTATCTGGAGGAGGGGGCGAAGCCGTCGCGTGAGTTCCAGCGGCGACTAAACCCCAACCTGAGAGAGGTCGTGATGAAAGAAATATCAAAATGGTGGAGCGCAGATTTTATTTATCCCATTTCCGACTCCAAGTGGGTCAGCCCCTTGCATGTGGTGCCCAAGAAGACGGGCATCACGACTGTGATCAGTGAGTCGGGAGAGGAGATCGCTACACGAGTACCCACCTCTTGGAGGGTTTGCGTTGACTACAGGAGACTCAACCAAGCCACCAAGAAGGACCATTTCCCCCTGCCTTTTATTGACCAGATCATTGAGAGACTGGCAGGGAAGAGCCATTATTGTTTCCTGGATGGGTACTCAGGCTACAACCAAGTGGCCATCGCTCCTGAGGATCAGGAGAAGACCACCTTTACCTGTCCCTTCGGCACATATGCTTTTCGACGCATGCCATTTGGGCTATGCAATGCCCCTTCGACTTTTCAGAGGTGCATGTTGTCGATCTTTTCGGATATGGTAGGGGAGTGTTTGGAGGTCTTCATGGACGATTTCTCGGTCTACGGCGACGGATTCGATTCTTGTCTTGACTGCCTAGACCGGGTACTCCAGCGATGTATCGAGTTTCATTTGGTTCTGTCATGGGAGAAGAGTCACTTCATGGTGACTCAAGGGACGGTGCTTGGCCACATCATCTCCAACAGGGGCATGGAGGTTGATCCGGCCATCGTTGATGTCATTAGAAAACTCACACCACCGTCCAACTTGAGGCAGCTACGGTCATTCCTGGGGCACGTTGGATTTTATAGGAGATTTATTCAGGATTTCAGCAAGATTGCCCGACCGTTGACTGACCTCTTGACGAAAGACACCGAGTTCCTTGTCGATGACAAGTGTCTCTCGTCCTTTGCGACTCTCCAGCAGCATGTTATTGAGGCTCCTGTTCTCCAGCCACCTGATTGGTCTCTCCCATTCGAGATCATGACGGATGCCTCCGATTTTGCCGTGGGGGCAGTGCTGGGACAGAGGAGGGATGCAGTGCCATTTGCCATACACTATGCTAGCCGCACATTGGATTCCGCCCAGCGGAATTATACGGTCACAGAGAAGGAGATGCTAGCAGTGGTGTTTGCCCTAGATAAGTTCAGATCGTATATCATTGGATCTAGAGTGACTTTGTTTACAGATCACACCGCCATCAGGTACCTCATGGCAAAGAAGGATGCCAAGGCCAGACTGACGAGATGGATCCTTCTACTCCAGGAGTTCGACATTGAGATCAAGGATAAGCCTGGAGTCAAGAATGTGGTGGCGGATCATCTTTCCCGATTAGAGCAGCCTGAGGATTCTGAGCAGATTGATCCTATTCGAGATACCTTCCCAGATGAGGCGATCCTTGCTATCGCCTCACTCCCGTGGTATGCCGATATTGTGAACTTTCTCGTTGCAGGGAAAGTCCCACAAGATTGGCCCAGATAGAGGCTTGAGACCTTTCTTGCGAGGGCCAAGTCCTACCACTGGGAGGATCCCATCCTTTACCACGAAGGAGGGGATAGCGTCTGGCGTCGGTGTATTCCTCAGGAGGAACACCATAGCGTCCTCACTTACTGCCACAAGCTTGAGGCAGGGGGACATCATTCTGGGAGGAGAACGGCACAGAAAGTGCTCCAATCCGGCTTGTGGTGGCCTACCCTCTTCAAGGACTCTGATGAGTTCGTGAAGAGGTGTACTGACTGTCAGAGGATGGGCACTTGTGGACAGCGTGATATGATGTCGATGCAGCCCATTCACTTCTGTGATGTCTTTGACGTATGGGGCATCGATTTCATGGGTCCATTCCCTAAGAGTCAGGGATTTGAGTACATTCTGTTGGCCGTTGATTATGTTAGTCGTTGGGTTGAGGCTATCCCCGCCCGAGCCGCTGATGCGAGGACAGTTTGCAGATTTTTGAGGAAACATATCATCACGCGGTTCGGGGTTCCACGAGTTCTTATTTCTGATGGGGGGTCTCATTTCATCAACGACCAGGTGAAGGCCCTTGCTAGCGAGTTCAGTATAGACCATCGTGTTGCCACACCTTACCATCCACAGACGAATGGTCTAGCTGAGGTGTCGAATAGGGAGATCAAGACTATTCTGCAGAAAGTCGTCCGCCCTGACCGAAAGGATTGGTCGCTTTTGGACTCGGTCTTGTGGGCATATAGGACGTCTTTCAAGACTAAATTGGGTACATCTCCCTTTCGCCTCGTATATGGCAAGCCGTGCCATTTACCTGTTGAGCTGAGGCACAAGTCACTTTGGGCAGTCACAGATATTCTTATGGATCGAGATGGTATGGGAGACCAGAGAAGGGCAGAGTTAGCTGCCCTGGAGGAGCTTAGAGATGCAGCTTTCTCAAGCAGCCTACATTATAAGGAGAAAGTCAAGGAGTGGCATGATTCACATATCAGCCACAAGCATTTTGAGATTGGACAGAGAGTATGGCTGTTTGATGCGAGGCTACGATTATTTCCAGGGAAGCTACAGAGCAAATGGAAGGGACCTTTTCTCGTCAGAAAGGTGCACAACAATGGTAGTATTGATATATCCGAGTTGTCTTCTGAGAGCACCTTTCGAGTGAACGGCCAGCGGCTCAAGCCATTTCTAGATCATGAGCCGCGGGACGTTATTGTTGCCCCTATTCATTTTGCGTGAGATGTGGTCTCTTGACTCACATCTTTTGCATCTCACGCCTGATTTTCACTGTTCCTCCGCCTGTATAGATCCAGTTGTCCATATCATTCTATTCTTTAGTCCCACATCCCTTTCTCATCTGATGATTATGCTATACTTAGGGTGTACTTTACCCTAAATATAGGGGGGAGTCGGATCTGCGAGTATTCTTTTCATTTGGTTTGCTCTTGTTTTGCTGCCTATACTTAGGGATATTTTACCCTAAGTATAGGGGGGGCAGACTCTGTATCTTCTTCACTTGGATTTCCCTTCATGTACAGCTTGCTATACTTAGGATTAGTTAATCCTAAGTATAGGGGGAAGCCACCGAGTTCCTCTTATTCTATTCATTTATTTGTTCCTGTACCTAGCCATTCCTTTTCACTTCCCTTTTACTAAGCACGAGTTATGTCTTCTTCATCGCTCTTGATCACTCTGAGGACATCGTTCGAGCTAAGTATAGGGGGGGTGTGTATATATTTCATATATACTTTAGCCATAACTCGTACTTTGTGTGAGTGTGTTAATAAATAAAATGGCTAAAAATCACAAAAATTTAAAAATTTTCATGTACATAAACCTCTTTTATCCTTGCACATACATAGCTAGTGTATAAAGTATTTTTGTAAAAATGATTTCAAAAATCTTTTGTGTAAAGCTTGTGTAAATATTTTTGTAGCAAAATTATGTATATAGTACAAAATTTTTCCAAAATGTTTTGAAAAATCAAAAGTTTGCAAAAATCTTTTGTAAATGCTTGTAAATATTTGTAAATATCTTTTTGCAAAACTTGCACTTCATGCATCATCATCATCCATGATTTCAAAACATTTTCCAAAAATTTTGCATGATTGTAAAATATTTGTAAATAGCATCTTGTGTACATATATGTATATAATTTTTCCTGGATAAGAGTTGACATTTAAACTAAGCCTGGAATTAAATTGAGAAATGGAGCTTGAATAAGATCTTAATCCACCTAACTTTAAGAGGAACCTTATAGGATTTAGGTTTAAGGCTTTTCAGGTCCATAAGGACTTAATTCTTTGAGTCCACTAGGCTATGAGCATATGTCATCTTGATGAGCTTAAGTAGAACACTTAACAACACACGCATGACTCTTAGAGACAATGGCTTGACTTGCACCTGCACTTTACACATGGCTCTCCATGTATGAGGTGGTGAGGGGGCAGTTTCCTTTGGCTTGGGGTAGCATATTTGGGTAGTACTTCTAGGCGGAACCTCTCTTCTTCTTCTAGTGAAGGAAGTGCACCTCAACTTGGTCTAGTGGTGATGAAGGCTAAAGACAGAAGCTGTGGGTTGCAATAAAGCTTCAAAAGAGGGATAGTCTACTGGCTCAAGAGGAAATTTCTTGTATATATGCTGCACCATGTAGATATGTTGTACAGAAGTCTTGGAAAAAAATGCAAAAATGCAAAAGAACTCCAAAAAAGTGGTGGGTCGGATTGAAAATTTAATAACCCCACCGGAGTGTACATAGTCAAATAAAGCAAAGCTTATGGTATCCATGTTACATATCATGAAGCTTGCAGCGGGAGACTTAGCTACACTGGCTAAGCTTCCAAAACTCTATACTTCTACCCCCTCTTCTTGAGCCGGTTGCACTTGAACTTAGAAGGGAATACCCCGCTTCTCGAGGAAAGAGTTGCTAGACCGAGGCATTAGAGTTACCAGGTTGAGGGAGGCTGTTTCTTTGTTACTTCTGAGGTGGGGAGCCACATATCACTTACACTGCATGGAAAGACTCATGGTCATTAGAGTTTGTGTATGTAGACTTGTTCTGATCTGGTTTATTGAGGAGTCTTGTCCATAGATTGGTGGAACTTAGAGGCTGTTGAGTTTTAAGCTTAAGTCCAAATAAGGTTCCGACACATTAATAATCCAAAGATCTGATCGAGCTCCATATTTCAATTTAATGAAGGAAAGTTTAATAATTCAACTTTGATCCATGTACATCCTCTTTTTCTTTTTCTTTTTCTTTCTTTTTCACTTCTTTTTCAAATAAGTGTTTGCTAAGGGACTAGCAAAGTTAAGTATAGGGGGGTGATGAAGACCCATTCATCACTCTTTATTCTTATATTTTAGCTACAAAAACCTTGGCAAATACATGTAGATATATGTAAATACAAATAATTACCAAAAGCATGCATTGTGTAAAAACTTATAATTAGCATGTTTTTGTGCAAAAATAAAAGAATAAAGATCAAAAAGAAAAAGAGTGAAATATTTAGAATAAATATTGAGCAACCTAACCCAAGGGAGGGCTCAGCATGGGCCTGACCGCATAAAAGCCACAGTAGAGAGAGATAGGAGCTCATGTGTAGATATCTATGTAAATAAATAAAATTATATTTTCCTCAACCAAAAATAGGCTTGTACATATTTTGTATATATTTAGAAGCTTTTAAAAACAAAATAAAAATTTAAAAATCAAAAATGCAAAAATATCCCTCCACCATATGCATAAACCATCATCCCTTATTTATTTAACCCTATAAATAAATGTATTTATGTTCAAAACTTTTTGTGAACATTCTATGGTATATTTTGTAAATAGAATAAATAAAAAGAAACACATCAAAAATCAAATAAAAATAACAAAAATTAAAATTACAAAAACATATTGTACATATGCCATGTACATAGTTGTATATATCTATTTATTTCACCTATGTGTATAAATAATAAAAATAAAATAAAAATATCCTTTTATTCCTCATTTTATTCTATAAATAAATAAAATATAAAATGGGAATAAAAATTGTATAAAAATAATAATTAAAAATCAAAAATCAAAAGCCTCCTTATTGTATATATACCTATATAATGTAAATACCTCATTTTTATTTCCAAAAATTAATTAAAAATCACCAAAAAATAGGAAAAATTAAAAGAAAAATATTTCATGTTTTGGATTTTTGCAAAATCGGCCATTTTTTGCCTTAATTTTGAGCTCCAAATCCTCTCCACGTGGCAGCTTCTGGTTGGTCCACGGAGATGTTGACCTCCGGTCAACTCCCTCCGCGGACCGCCTTCTCCTGCGGATCTCGCGCCCGACCCGGTTTCGCCTCTTTTTCCGCGCTTGATCCGCGCGCCTTCTCCGCAAACCCCGGGTCCTATTGATTCCTTGTACATCCGACATGACCGCCGGGGTATTCGCATTGGGATCCGCGCTCCTCGCAGCCCTACCCGACCAGCCCTAGTCGGGTCGGCACTCACGTATATAGCCGAGCTCCTCCGCTCATTTTCGCCATCTTTGGCTTGCCACTCTCATTCCCGTGACCTCCATTGCAATCTCCGAGGTGACAGCTCGCGATTGCCTTTGTCGCAGTGAGGAGGGGGTGCCCGGACCATCGATCCGGCGACTTCGCGCCGCCGTGCTCCGCCACTTAGCAGGAGCTCGAGCCTCAGGCAGTGACAACCTTCGAGGCGACGACCAGGAGCTAGCTAAGCTCCAGCACAGTCTTCCACTCCACCCAGGTAGCACTCTAGCTCGCCTATTTAGCTTAATTTGTAGTTTCGCCCAAATCGAAGCTCCGACGTATTCCTTTGATTCCGGCTATATCGTACATCTTCTCGATCATCGGAACACTCAGTCACCTCCACCATCCCTCGACGCACCTTCTCTGCCCCTTCACTCAACCCAGCTCGCACAGGAGCTGGGGTTCGAGCTCCACCGTCCTCCGCTCGCCGGAGCTCGCTCGTCCCGACCCACAGTTCACCCTCACGCCGCTTCTTCGGGTCGAGGCACTTTGCCCTCGACCCGCGAAGCTTCTGGTATACTTTGCAGATCAAGAGGAGGCCATCTGAGGCCCCCTCACTTCCAGGCCAGGAGCTTCTCGCCGCCGGCCTCGCCGGAGCCCCTCCAGGGCTCGGCTGGGCCATCGGAGGCCACCACCAGCTGCGGGACGTCATCGCCGATCTTCTCCGATCCTTGGAGGCAGCTGAGGAGGACCCTAGCACGCACACGAGGTCGCCAAACCTCGCCGGCCACCTGTTCTTCAAAGGTCCTCGAGCACCGTCCGATCAGTCCCGCCTTCCAGTTCGCATCGTGACCGTTCATCCACGAAGGAGCAGTTATCGTCCGATCCGCTCGAGGGTTGATCTGGACCGTTAGCACAGAGGAAAGAGGCACCAGCACCTGAGCACCGTTCAATCGTCCACGTGTCCTCCTCTGCGCTGTCGATCGGCCCACGTGCGGAAGAGAAGAGAGGCGCCTGAGACCAGAGCCGTCAGATCCGCCACGCGTCCACCATCCAGCCGTCGACGTAATAAAGGGGTAAATTACCTTAGGCCCCCTCTTAGTTTCTGTGTTACGTGTCAGTCCTGTAAATATTTTAGGAGTTTTATTTACGTAGGGTAAATTGCACATTGGACCTCCCGCTTGTTTATATTTGCATTTATGCCCCTGTTTGTGTGAGCCACGTGCATCGTCACGTGTATATTTGGTGTATTTGCGCTTTTAGCCATGTGGTTCTGGATGTTCTTCAATGAATAGAATCTTTCTGGTATTTGCATATATGCCCCTCTGAGTGTTGTATTTGCGCATGTGCGCCTTTTGAGCGGGTTATTTGCAACATAGCCCCTGGACTTTTTGGTACGAGTTACCAAAAGGTCCTCGGACTTGTTTTTCTTACATAGAGGTCCCTGAGTGCCCCAGACACGCGCCTCGCGCGTGATTTCTTGGGTATTTTGCACCAGGACCCCCAGAACTTTGGGTATTTGCACTTTGGTCCCTGTGCACAGTGCCCCCTTGTTATTTTTGAATAAAATATCAAATCACCTCCAAATTCGATGAAAATTTGACACATGGCTCCTGCCATGTTGTAGGATTTTTGAGAATTTTGGGGGACATTTTTGAGTGCATTTGTTATTTTTAAAAATTCAAAAACATTTACTTTTGGCACTATTTCACTTGAAAAATCACAAAAAAATATTAAAACCCCCCTAAAAATTCTATAAAAATTAGGTACTGTTTCTTGTGTGTTGTTTGATTTTCCAGCCAATTTTGGCTATTTTTCATTGAGTAAAAACCCTAAAAATTTAAAAACACCTCAAAACTTATAAAAATCATAATAAATAATTTAAAAACCCAAAAACAATAATTTTGGTGCTCGAATTTTCCTTGTTTTCTCTAGTATACAGGAAAATTACCTCCCGGCCCTCTTGAGATCCTTAAATATTTTATTTTTGGATTTTGGGTCTGGCTGGACAGTACCTTGTCTTTTTAGCACTGTTTGATTTTTAGAAAATAAAATACACCTTATAAAAATCCCAAAATTCACTAAAAACTTAAAAACCCAAAAAACATAAAAACAATTTTTCTTGAATTTTTGCTTGATTTTTGATGCTTTAAATAAATTGCTCAAGTGTGATTGTTTTTAGTCTTTCTCACTTTCTTCACATATTAAAAATTCCAAAAAAATTTAAAAAACAATTAAAAACCACTAAAAATGTTTTCCCTTTTCCTCTGATTTGTTGACTACTTCGTAGGCCTTTGGCCAACCCGTGCTCCTTGTGTTCGACCCTGGGTGCTATACCAGGTTAATCTCATAGCTAGGACCGCACTTCGTGTTTTGATCTCTGATTTATTTCGCGGTTCGATATTTTTCTTGATATACTCATCCTCTGAGATCCGGGTCGCAACGACCCTTGTTTCATTACCTTCACCCGGGTCTTCGGGAATTTTCGGGTTATCAGTCTACATTATAATTTATTGTTAACATCCATCTATCCATGTCATGATCCTCAAAAGCTTCATTATATGAAGTCTGATCATTGTCAGACTTTTCTGACACATGGATTCCACACCCTTTAGGTGGTCTTACCACTCTCAAACTGATTTTAAAGAGGTATGAGTGTTTCATATTTAATTAACCTTCTAGTTTCTATAGAACCACATTACCTACCTAGGCTTTGATGAGTATCTTTGTTTCATTCTTGCCTTGAATCTTAATAAAGTCATCCTCTCATAATCATATTCTCAAAGATAAAATCTTTAAGTATCTCATGTCATAAAGTATCTATCCAATACCATTTTTTACATTCCCAATGAAGTGACACTCAGTAATGCTAGATTCCAGTTTACTTGCATCCATGTTATGGTATGGATGAAGCAACCCTAAGTCCTCAAGTGTCAAACACTGGGCTTGGTTCCAAACCATAGCCCATGAAAGTTTTTTAGTACATATTTGCTTGGAATCTTATTAATATATGGTGTAGTCTCTACTGCATATATCTGGAAACTAAGAGGTAATTATGCTTAAGATTCATCGTTGCTCAAATTATGTCAAATACGATCTAGTTGCATCTCCCTACAACTCCATTGAGTTGAGGTATATCATGAGGAATGCGACAGAAATAATATTCCTTCCTCTATAAGGTATTCTTTGAATTTATCCAATAGGTACTAATTTCCATGGTTAGATCGAATTCTTTTCATCTTCCTTCTAACTTTCGCTTTCAACCAAAATTATGAAATCTCTGAACAATTCAAAAAAGATTCTAATGTGTAAGGAAGAAATCTCATAACACGAATAATCATCAACGGATATCACATATAATTAATGTTCAGTATGGTATAGAGAGGTCAAGAACACCTTTGAATCTTACACATACATCAGAGCATCAACATATATGAGGTTAAGAACACCTTTGAATCTTACACCATTTTTGAAGAAGGGTGCCTTGAACAAGCTATTATGAATACCTTATTCAGAAGTAGGTAAATTTTTAACTCTTAGGCAATGTATAGGTTCATCTCTTACTGGTCTTATTGATCTTTATCAATAGACACATGCCCAAGTCTTAATGCCAGATAATTATCAAATGGTCTTCATCCTCCATTGATCTTTACAGGTTTTTAATTCTCAATATTAGAAATGGTAATGAACCATTCATTAGTATTCTAATTTCATAGAGTCCTTCTAATGTTATATCACCTTCTGAAATATATTCATCATAACACTTTATGATAGGTCTATCTCAGAATGTATGCCTATTTCTAACAAATTTAGAAATTGATAGTGAATCCTTTCTAACATGTAAGTAAAAGTGACATTCTCTAAGACTAAGGCCTTTTCAACTAGAATCGAGCAATCGTATTATCCAATGACAATTGTTGCAACAATTACATCAAATTTCATGTGGATGTCTATAAATATTTAGATCAATCTTAATAGTCTTCTAAACAAATGCAACCAATTGCAAGTGTTAGTATAAAAATGAGATACAATTCTCTAACTTTAATCTTAATTAATAAGTAGTTCGATCTGAATGATGATACGTAGGTGTATGATTGATGCATTATCTGAGCCCTTCTTTAAGGATTCTAGATAGTCTGAATAGTTATACTATCAGAATATCGCCTTCTTGCAGTACTGACAGTCATCCAGCCATTTGGATGTGGAAGTTGAAGATGCATGACCACTTTTTAAAATTTCTTCCTTATATGAATCAGATCCATGCTTCCACTATGCTTCCATAATCACTAAACAACCATTGCTTAAGATAATGATCTCATTAATTGAACGTGTCGTCCAAGAACTTCAATCTGAGAATATTCCAACATATATACTTACTTTATCCTATTCATACAATATGAACATAATGAAGCTTTATGAAAGACTTGATCATATATAGTAGCATGGTGACACTCATCGTATCCATGTCCATCTCGACTCTTATGAATTCCGTTCAGGTATGTACGTAAACATTTTGAGTACATCATCTCCTTACGGAGTCACCATTTTGCATAATGTATTGAACCTTATTTTTCAGTATCATATGTTGATAGTACATAACTTTGCCAAAAAACATCTCCTTCGGATCTTAGAAGGATCTTGATAATTATGATCTGCGTCAATATGTTGCTTCTAAAATACATTTGATGAAGGATCAGAACTGTAGTGATAGATGAATCATGGATCATCGACCTACTTCTTATTAAATTTTCCATCCTCGTTATATATTCTGAGGAAACTTGCATATTGCAACGACATACATTATGTGTTCAATTACAAGTACTACATCTTAATCATGGATCTTATCTATGACACCGGTTATTATTGAGTATAAAATTGAGTAGGTTTAAAAGAAGGTTATCTGAAACAAGATAATTTGCATATATACACACACTTTGACTAAGGTTATTACTATTTTTAATCAAAGTTGTCTCGCTTTTTATTATTACTAAAAGTCCATTCCCTTTCGAACTTTCAAAGAATGAGGTATGCCGACCAATTACCTCAAGCGAGATCTGTGATCTCCCTTCCACTTTCGTTGCCCCCAATTATACGATAACATGCAACTACAGTGAAGTAAGTGGGAACATTTTCTGTTTCACAAGTCTAACTTGCACTTCCAATTTGATCTTTGACACCCAGACCCACTACCTCTAAGATGATGTTGATCCATTTCCAATTGAACGAATCGCTAATAGGAAAAGCACTCACCATGCACAATCCAATGTTACCTCCATTATATGGGGAACAACATTGAGGTCACTACTCATTGTTTAACCAAGGAAATCGAGCGGTCGTACGGTTTCACAAGGTGAAACCGCAGTCGATGCGGTGACCACTCAAAAATCCTGATTAAAACAACAATTAACCCACAACAATCAAATAAGACAATCAAAGTGAAGGTGCGGAGTTAAAATTTATTATAACTCTACAAAGGATGTGTATAGTGTGCAAGCAGTGTAGAGGTCGAACACAGGGAGCAGACAGGTAGAACGGGGCAATTAAGCTCAAAAATGTGAACGTAATAATTTGTCTATCTATGTTATTTTTGTGTGGGTTTTTAATTTAGTTTTTAATCTTGTATTTTGATTTTTACTTTTCTGATTTTATATTTTCATTTTCAATTTTATATTTTTATATTTTCTTTTTCAATAATAGGATATATATATAATCTAAGAGAGAGGGGACAAGGTATTTATAAAAATAGGTAAAAATACTCAAAAATCAGGAAATAAAATCTTATTGATCTTTTTATATTTTTCAGATGTTTTTGTGATTTTTGAGGATTTTTCTAAATGTTTTTGGTATTTTTAAAAGGCAAAATACAAGAAAACAGTAAGTTAAGCTACTGGCCGAAATTAAAATGGGAATAAAAAATAGCAAACAGTATCCAAAATTCCTTAAATTAGTTTTAAAATAAAGAGAATAAAATAGAGAAACTACAGAACTGAGTTTATATTTTTAGGATTCTTATATGATTTTTTAAGATTTTTATGAAGTTTTTAGGTGTTTTCTAATTTTTAAGGTTTTTGTTTTGAAATTTTCAATGATTTGGATTGCAGTTAGAACACAATAAGATAAGCAAAATATATTTTTTTGGGAATTTTCTGACGTGTTTTTAAATTTTTTTGATATTTTCAAATGCAAGCAATGCTGAAAATGAGCGTTTTTGAATTTTTATATAAAATGCAATAAAAATAAAAAATAAAAATATAACGTGAATCTACGATGCAACAGGAGCTTATGATGATTTTTTGGTGATTTTTGGAATTTAATAGATGCATGCAATAATTAGAGATAACAAAAAGAAACTACACGCATGCAAGGGCATAAATGTAATAATGGAAAAGTCTGAGGGCAAAAATGTAAAGTTTCCATAAATATATAACCCAATAAAAAATGTTCACGAATTGAACACAAATATCAAAGATTCCCGGGCTAATCCTAAAAAATGTCCAGGACGCACGTGACGAGCATGTGCGCCTGGCAAGGTCCACGGTGGAATCCCAAAAACGCAGGGGGCTCACGATGCAATTTATATAAAAAGTTAAGGCACAGATGAAAGTTTGAGTCCTTGGTAAAAACAACAAAATAGCCGGGGCGGGAATGCAAAATACCCTCAGCTTGGGCGTGATCAAACGGCTCTGCGCGCTCCACTTGCCACATGTCGAAGCCTGGGGCGTCGATACCCCTTCGCGGATGACGGTCCAGATTAGATGGCAATGGATGATCGAACGGTTGGTCGATGTGCTTGATCCAACGGACGCGATCGGAACTGGGATGTCCCTAGAATCCAACGGCGACGAGAGGCGAAGCAAGAATAGAGCGGAGCTCCGGCAAGCCGAAGTTCCTCCGGCCCACTCGCGTGTCTCCGGCATCCTTACTGCTTCAAAATGGGGGCCTCGAGCTCCTGTAGGTGTTCTCTGTGCGCCTGGGACTTCAAAAAAAGGGAGGCGGCCTCCTGCACGCGCCGGCAGAGGTGACGAGCAAGGCGCCCCCAGAACCCACCAGCGAGCGCCCAAAATGGCCCAGACTCCTCTGTTGGTGAGGTGATGATTGGCTGGGCGAATCAAAAAGGGAAGCGGGGATCTAATTCTAAGGTGAAGGCTAACAAAAACATACAGGAAAAACACGGTGAAATGGACCTCGATTAGATTTAAAAACCAAGAGATATGACCTCGACGGTCGGAGCCGGAGGTGGGGGGTGGAGACGCTCCTCGACCTTGCCTAACGCCGCGCCACTTGGCCGGAGGCTAGCCTGTCACACTCGCCGGTCCCGGGCTCAAGTCAGAGGGGAAGAAGCTTGGTCAAAAGAGGTTCAAAAGGGAATGGAAGGGTTTGGGGTCTTTTTTAATAGGTGGTCGTGGTCGCTCAAAGATCCATGCGTAGCCATCGATTCAACGACGCGATGAACGAGGACAACCCTGGGCGTGTATGAGGTATGCACAAGGATCAAAAGTCGTAAAGGTTCCATCTCCAAAAGATGAAAGGTGCGTCCTCGAAAAAAGGTTGAAATTGACAAAACACAACAGTTCTGACACGCGAAGGCAGGGATCAGAGAGTTTACCCGAGGTCAACTCTCCAGCCCACCTGGTTGGTCCACGTGGACCAACTAGGAAAAAGCCTGGAAAAATATTTTGTAAAATCAATTTAAAATAGTAAATGATTTATTTAGTATTAGGTTATTTAATAAAAAATGTTTATTATTTTATAAATTATTTTATTATGAATTTTATTTCTTTTTATGGGGAGTATAATTACAAGTTACCATTTATACCCCGTATAGGTATCTATATCTATATATTTAACTATTTTATTTTTATTTATGTAACTAATTTATTTATTTTTTTATTATTTTATAAATTTATAAAATATTTTTATATACCTAAATATATTTTTATTTTATTTTTATGAAGTATTTTGTACACATAATAAAATAGAAGTATAAATTATATAGGTAAGTATACACGTATTACACCTATATATGCTATATATAAGTATTTTACCTTTGCATTTTATTGTGTTTTTATTCTGATTTTAATATACAAATATATTATAAGTAATATTCACAAAATTATAAAAATATAAAATTATAAAAATAATGAAATAATAAAATGAATATTTTAATATGTACAAGTATACAATAGGGGTCCAAAACTCAACTTTTAAACCGTAACTCAGAAAAATACGAAACCACTGCCATTAAATAGATTATTTTAAATTATAGAAAATTAAAGTGGGTTTGGCACATTTCGAGTTTTTATTTGCAAGATACGGGTCTGGGAAGTTGGAGTTCTGGAATCTTATTTAGATCATAACTTTTTATCTATACATTATTTTTCAGTGAAATCAATTTTGTAATTTTATTTATTTAATTATCTACAACTTTCATGTTCAAAGTTTCTTTATTTGAGGTATAAAAAGTGGAACAAAAAATAGGTCCCAAAATAAATAAAGAATGAATAAAATGAATAGGTATTTTTATTGTATTCCGGTCCTTATCTCCCCCTACATTATTCCTTGTCAACCTAGTCATCAAGATGCCTAGGTCTCAGGGTTTCGGGTCATAAAATATTTACAATATTTTATTATTTTTCTTTTCTTTTCTATATTCTATAATTTTGGCTTTAAAACCCGTATTTTATACAATATTTACACAATGATGCATGGATGCTAAAATTCCTAAATTAAGCCTATTTACATGCATTTACTAGGGTTTGTAAGGTCAAAATGATAGAATAAAGATGATGAAACATAGATTCATCATCCCCCTATACTTGCCTTTGCTAGTCCCTAGCAAATACTTATGCAATAAGTGCAGAAAAGAAAAATAAAGAAAAGAAAAAGAAGAAAATTGGATTAACTTTAACAATCAAACTTGAAGTTTGGAGCTTAAGTCGGACCCTTGGAATTTTAGTGCGGGCGGAACCTTAATGAGAATCGGATTTGAAGTCCAACAGCCTTCGAGAATCCCAAAACTTTGCTCAAGTATCCTCAATAGCCAGGTCAGAAATATTTCAACTCAAACGCAAACCCCTATTACTATGAATCTGACTTGTACAGTGTAAGTGATGGTGGCTCTTCCCAACTGAAATGACAAAGAGACTGACTTCTCCAATATGACAACCCAATGATTCCCCAATCCAACAACTCATTCCTCAAGGAGCAGGGTATTCCCTTCTAAGTTCAAGTGGCAACCAACTCAAGAGGAGGGGTGAAGAGAAGAATGGACGGTAGCCAATGTAGCTACCTATCCTAGGGTGCAAGACCAGTGTAGTCAAGTCACCTAGCTGTAGGCTCACATGATTTGACTTTGAAGCACAAGCATGCTTATTTGACTTTACACATATGTACACTCCGGCAGGCATTTTTATTTTTATTTTTGTATAGGCATGTCCACTTTTTTGGAGTTTTTGCTTTTTGCTCTTTTTTTTGGAAATACTACATACAACAGCATTTACATAAGGAGTTTTTCCTCTTGAGCCAGTAGACTATCCCTCTTTTGAAGCTTTATTGCAACCCACGATCTCCTATCCTCGAAACTCATCATTACTGGATGGGTTGGGGCACACTTCCCTCCCTAGAGGAGGACAAGTGTTTCCACCTATGTGCGTCTCATACCGGCAAATCCAACCTCCTCACCACTCCAACTGAGTTGAGCCATGTGAAAGGTGCAAGTGTCCAAGTTAGGTCATTATCAACAAGAGTCGTACGTGTGCTCCAAAATACTCTATTTAGGCAGTCAAGAGTCCATTGAACCTAGTTCCGTGATCCTCAAAGAATTAAGTCAACTAGACCTGAAGTACCTCAATCCCAGTTCCTATAAGGTTCCTGTTAATTAGGTAGATTTTAAGGTCCAACCAAGCTCCAATCTTCGGATTTTACTTAGACTTGTTCAACTATCAAACTCAATCCGAAAAATGCTCATGCCATGCAAATGCTATGCAGAAAGTTTTTTTGTGATGCAATTTTCAAGAATTTTGAACTTACGGATTTTTGAAAATATGATGCATATGCATTTTTTGTATTTTTTTCAGAAAGGTTTTCCAAATATTTTTGGATTTTAATTTTGTAAATGTTTTTGGGATTTTTGAAAACAAAAAGTTTTAGCCAAAAAACTAGGTACAAATATTTACACGGGAATGCTTCTTATATATACAAGAAGTGGATTTTAAGACTTTACAAGGGTAAGTGGTCAATTTTATAAATATATATAGAGAGAATTTTTTGGTGTGATGTATATATTCCTCAAACTTATTTGACAAAGGTTTTTCAAACAATTTTGAAAATTGTAGTCAAAAATAATTTTTATAAATAGTTTTTACAAACATGTACACACATTTGAAAATCATTTTGCAAAGGTTTTCCAAACAGTATATATAGATTTTTCAAATATTTTTGCAACCATTTTTCAAACCATTTGCAAATCATTTTTCAAACATTTTTATTTCACACAAAGAAAATAAACTTTACAATCAAAATCTTTTTACAAAGGTTGAAAACATGTAATAAAATGTTTTACAAATAGTTTTTAAAAGATTTTCACAAGGATTTTCAAACTATTTTTCAAACATTTTGCAAAAAATATTTTCACCTGATTTATTAATCAGTACACACACAAAGAATTTGAGGAATAATCACATCTTTTTAGTAAGGGTTTGTAATGAATTTTATAAGTATAATTAGCCATAATTATTAGTGAAAATACGAAAGTACGAGTTATGGCTAAAGTATATACGCAGTATATACGACCCCCCTATACTTAGCTTGAGCTATGTCCTCATAGATCAGAGAGAAAAGAGAAGACATAACTCGTACTGAGTATAGAAAAGTCTAAAGAATAGATGAATAAGGGATGAAGGAATGAACGAATGAGAAGTTGACCGTCCCCCCTATACTTAGGATCAGATAATCCTAAGTATAGCAGACTGTACAACAAGCAGGGAGGGTCAAGGGTGGGAATGAACAAATCGTACTCGGACTTTCTCCCCCTATACTTAGGGTACGATATCCCTAAGTATAGACACGAAGAGGAGACAATGGAGAGGATCAAAGAATAGAAATGCTCGGGGTGCACACCTCCCTATACTTAGGACAAAGTACGTCCTAAGTATAGAAGTCTGACGAAAAGGGGTGGCACCTTTTCGGTAGATAAAGAAGACAGAAGAGGAAAAGAAGAAAAGAAGAAAAGAAGAAAGAAAGAAAGGATATCTGAAGATGGAAGAAGAGATCAGAGGATATACATATCACTCCCCCTATACTTAGGGTAAAAGAAGCCCTAAGTGTAGGCAACAACAGGAGTAATGAAACGGAACGACGAATGAACACTCGGCTCGTCCACCCCCTATACTTAGGACAAAGTACGTCCTAAGCAAGGCAAACACGAGTATGGGTGGATGAGCGAAATGGGAAAGATTGAGATAAACAAAGGAGAATGTACAACAGAGGTGGATATACACGGGATCAAGAAGGTTGAAAGCGAACCTTCTTGTGGGACCGCTGAGGAATGGATCTAGTGTGGTGCAGGTCGACATCGGGGTCCTTAGATGACGCAAACCGATCAGGGTCAACAGGGTAATGGTCCTCAGTGGCCCTAGGGTGTGAAGGCACAGACGGGGTAGTGGAAGAAGTACGGCTAGGTCCGGCCTTGGGAATCTCGCTGATATCAAAGTGAAAAGGGACGAACTCATCCTCATCGGAAGAAGTGTAATCAGAGTCATCCTGCGAGGTCTCTTCCAGGTCAAAACCAAAAGGAGCGAACTCATCAGTGGAAGTAGTCGAACTCTGTTCGTCCTTAATAATCTCGACCGGATCATCTTTCTCATCAAAAGGTTCGAATTCCAGAATAAAAGCAACTAAGTCAAATTCGACCTTAGTCTCATCAGTATCTATGTGAACAGGAGCGGACTAGTCAGTGGAAGTGGTCAAATCATGTTCGTCCTGTCTAATCTCAAAATATGCCCTCCGCTCAATGGTGTCGATCGTGTAAATCCCGCGGATGTGATCAACACAACGCTAAGTCCCAGAAGAAGGAACTCTGAGGTCCATGCTTTCCAATTCTTCCTCCTGGGAGTGGAATTCTTGGGACTCAGTGGAATCCAGTAAGCAACAAAATTCTCTGATAGTCTCAGCAAGGTTATGGTCCTCAGGGTCAGCCAAGATAGGTAAAGTCACATCAGGTGCAGGTCTCTAGTCGGTAGTGGGTGCGGTGATCATCACTTCGCTCTCGTCAGCAGGACGGAAGCGAATCTATCCTGATCCATAGTCAATAACGACCCTCACAGAGGTGAGGAATGGTCTACCTAGGATGATTGGAGAGTGCTCCCCTGTGGAGGTCTCCATGGGCAATACAATAAAATAAAATTTGTGGTTCGTGCCCTGGATCGAAATGACGACGTTTTCAAGGATACCCTTCAGCCTCTTGATTGATCCATCAGCAAACTGAACTATCATCCTGGTCTTCTTAAGAGGCCCTAAGTGAAGAGACTGTACCAGCGAGAAGGGTAATATGCTAATCGAAGCACCGCCGTCTAGGAGAGTGTGATCACATGTGTGGTCAGAGATGGTGCAACTAATGAAAGGTGTGGCAGTGTTCTTTTTCCTAGGAATGGGATGGTGTGTGATGGCGTGGGCAGTGGCCATAGTCAAAATATGACGCTCAGATCTGCTCCTCCGTTTTCTCTTCTTGCGAAGAGGAGCAGATAAATCAGTCATGGCCTGTTGAAGTGGGGCACGGATAATCTCATGAATAGTGGCCACCACTTCGGGTTCAATCAACATTTTTTTGAATTTTTGGACCTCCTACATACAAGAGAGGAAGTCGGAATCAGCATCTACACGAGGCATGCCAAGAGCAGTCTGTACAGCCGCATCCTCGGGGTCAAAGGTGGGACAATGTGTGAAAGGTTGTGTGGTCAAATGATCTAGCAAGTGGGCACTCTCCTCACAGTCCGACTCAGCCAAAGATCTCGCGAACTCTTTTTGGATTTTTAAATTTTTCTCATTTTTTTGTGTTTTGGGCGATTGCAAGATCCCATGATAATCCTCATCTGAATCTGAATCATTAAAGAATGGAGCTACATTCTGGATCTTATTTATGCTAACTATATCACTCATCCTCGAGTTCATATGCTCTATCATCTGATTCAAGGTCTCAAATGTGGATATCATGAAAGGTGACTCCAAAATCTCAGGATCGGGTGTGTCGAATGTGGGCAGTGGGTGTGGACAAAAATCACATTCCGGTCAGGATACTCAATGAAGAGCGGGTTGTAGAAATGTGAGGGTGATGGTGTTGGAAATGAGTGGTGAAGGTCAAAGTCTGAATCCTGAAATAGTGGGTTGGTCGGATATGTACAAAAATCAGGAGCAAAGTCCTCCTTGAAAAAGGGAGGTGGACCGGCTGGAGTGAACGAGGGGTCCGCAAAGTCCGGACAAAAGATGCTCTAGTCGGCCATCAAGAAGAAAATTGATCGGGAGAACACGATGGTCAAGTCAAGAGAAGTGAGCAAAAGGTGAAAATGCACAGGGATGATCTAGTATACACATAAGCGAACACAAACAAACTCACACAAAACAAACCCTCAATTCACCTACTCGACTCGGTAGAGACCGAAAAGTCGGTCTTTTTATCTTGTCTGTTTAGAGTTAGGTGAGAAGTCCAAAATTTTGCAGAAACACTTATGGGGCTGAATGGTATTTGGGCACTATCCTTATTGTGTGCGCGAGCAAGTAAAAGCGAAGACAATGAGGGGATTACTCACCCCAAGAGAAAATTTCTTTTTTGGTTGATTTTAGGGTCGAGTAATATTAGCAGTCCCAATTTTATTGGTTATCACTTTTTGGATTTTTAATGAGAAATGCACGAACCTATCAAGGAGCCAATTTTACTTAGCACCTAGGTTGGCAAAAACAGAGGTAGAGAGGAGGAAAAGCAATGCAAGCGGCAAAACGATGATGTATGCCAAAGAGAAATGCTCACCTTGCCTCCAGCACTCTACATGCAATGATGCTCAACAGAATTGAAACCTATCATTACGCAAATGCAAGCCGATGAAATCGCCCTAAGTTTCAGAAACTGCTATTATCGTGAAGAACCACAAGTCGGTCACCGATCTTCAATCCAGGAGTCTGGTCTAGGCTCACCCCTCATCTTATCGACACATCGAGTTCAGGAGTAGCGCTTGACAGGGTGGGCTCGCGGCACGTAGGCTTGAAGATGATGAGGCGACTGTTTAAATTTGACGAGGTTCAAACGAGTCTATAGGTACATGCAAATATATTAGGTGTTTGGCCTTAATCTATAGCAAGCAATCCTAAAACTAAGGGCTCAATCACACAAAATAAGGAAAACGAAACCGGAAAACAAAATGAAAAAGGCAGTAAAAACCGTGAAAAACCGCGGTGAGCCCCCAAGTGAACAAACATTTGGAAATTGGGCCCGAATGTCCAAGAGTCCGAGTACTTGTATTATTACAATAATAAAGATTCTCTCTCTCTCACACAAATTACAAAAACTAAATGCAGGAAGTAAATGCTACAACTAAAGGTGGAGCTCGGTCTTCAAAAATCCTCTTCGTCTCCTTGGTGTTAGGCTGGTTAGAGCCGGCTTCACGTGGGTGCGTAGGCGCCAAGGGTGGAGCGCCTCCCTCGATCCGTGGTTCCTCGCACGAAATCAAAAAAAAGCAGGAGGTTAGACAGCTCAACACTATAAATCAAATAAAAAGTAACTAAGGAAAACCGCAAAAATAGATAATCAATCACAAGCACGAAGCAAAAACCCGAACTACGCATTGTTGCTCCCCGACAACGGCGCCATTTGTTTAACCAAGGAAATCGAGCGGTCGAACGGTTTCACAAGGCGAAACAGCAGTCGATGTGGTGACCACTCAAAAATACTGATTAAAACAACAATTAACCCACAACAATCAAATAAGACAATCAAAGTGAAGGTGCAGAATTAAAATTTATTATAACTCTACAATGGATGTGTATAGTGTGCAAGCAGTGCAGAGGTTGAACAAAGGGAGCAGACATGTAGAACGGGGCAATTAAGCTCAAAAATGTGAATGTAATAATTTGTCTATCTATGTTATTTTTGTGTAGGTTTTTAATTTTTAATTTTGTATTTTAATTTTTACTTTTCTGAATTTATATTTTCTTTTTCAATTTTACATTTTTATATTTTCTTTTTCAATAATAGGATATATATAATTTAAGAGAGAGGGGACAAGGTATTTATAAAAATAGGTAAAAATACTCAAAAATCTGGAAATAAAATCTTTTTGGTCTTTTTATATTTTTCAGATGTTTTGTTGATTTTTGGGGATTTTTTTAAATATTTTTGGTATTTTAAAAGGCAAAATACAAGAAAACAATGGGTTAAGTTACTGGCGGAATTTAAAATGGGAATGAAAAATAGCAAACAGTATCCAAAATTCCTCAAATTAATTTTAAAATAAAGACAATAAAATAAAGAAACTACAGAAACTGAGTTTATATTTTTAGGATTATTCTATAATTTTTTTAGATTTTTATGAAGTTTTTAGGTGTTTTCTAATTTTTAAGGTTTTTGTTTTGAAATTTTTAATGATTTTTGGATTGCAGTTAGAACACAATAAGATAAGCAAAATATATTTTTTTGGGAATTTTCTGATGTGTTTTTATATTTTTTGGTATTTTCTAATGCAAGCAATGCTGAAAATGAGTGTTTTTGAATTTTTATAAATAATAAAATGCAATAAAAATAAAAATATGACATGAATCTATGATGCAACAGGAGCTTATGATGATTTTTTGGTTATTTTTGGAACTTTATAGATGCATGCAATAATTAGAGATAGCAAAAAGAAACTACAGGCATGCAAGGCCATAAATGTAATAATGGAAAAGTATGAGGGCCAGAATGTAAAGTTTTCAGAAATATATAACCCAATAAAAAATGTTCACGGATTGAACACAAATATCAAAGATTCCCGGGCTAATCCTGCAAAATGTCCGGGACGCACGTGACGAGCACGTGCGCCTGGCAAGGTCCACAGTGGAATACCCAAAAACGCAGGGGGCTCACGATGCAATTTATATAAAAAGTTAAGGCACAGATGAAAGTTTGAGTCCTTGGTAAACAAATAACAAAATAGCCGGGGCGGGAATGCAAAATACCCTCGGCTTGGGCCTGATCAAACGACTCTGCGCTCCACTTGCCACGTGTCGAAGCCTGGGGCGTCGATACCCCTTCGCGGATGACGGTCCAGATTAGATGGCAATGGATGATCGAATGCTTGGCAGACGTGCTTGATCCAACGGACGCGATCGGAACTGGGACGTCCCTAGAATCCAACGGCGGTGAGAGGCGAAGCAAGAACAGAGCGGAGCTCTGGCAAGCCGAAGTTCCTATGGCCCACAAGCTTGTCTCCGGCGTCCTTACTGCTTCAAAATGGGGGCCTCGAGCTCCTGCAGGTGTTCTCTGTGCGCCTGGGGCTTCAAAAAAAGGGAGGCGGCCTCCTGCGCGCGCCGGCGGAGGTGACGAGTAAGGCACCCCCAGAACCCACCGACGAGCGCCCAAAATGGCCCAGACTCCTCTGTAAAGCTCAGTCCTGCACACAAATAAATGAGGGATGTCGCAGGCAAACTGGTGCGGTCTCCCAAGGGTGAAATGGGATTGGCGTGGCAAGCATGGGGCTTGTCGGAGCTTGCTCCGGCGAGGTGGTGAGGTATTGATTGGCTGGGCGAATCAAAAAGGGAAGTGGGGATCTAATTCTAAGTTGAAGGCTAGCAAAAACAAACAGGAAAAACAAGGTGAAATGGACCTCGATTGGCTTTAAAAAGCAAGAGATATGACCTTGACGGCCGGAGCCGGAGGTGGGGGGTGGAGACGCTCCTCGACCTTGCCTAATGCCGCACCACTTGGCCGGAGGCTAGCCTGTCACACTCGTCGGTCTAGGGCTCAAGTCGGAGTGGAAGAAGCTTGGTCAAAAGAGATTCAAAAGGGAATGGAAGGGTTTGGGGTCTTTTGAATAGATGGCAGTGGTGGCTTAAAGATCCATGCGTAGCCATCGATTCAGCGACGCGATGAACGAGGACAACCCTGGGCGTGTATGAGGGATGCACAAGGATCAAAAGTCATGAAGGTTCCATCTCCAAAAGGTGAAAGGTGCGTCCTCGAAAAAAGGTTGAAATTGACAAAACACAACAGTTCTGACAAGCGCAGGAAGGGGTCAGAGAGTTGACCCGAGGTCAACTCTCCAGCCCACCTGGTCGGTCCACGTGGACCAACTAGGAAAAAGCCTGGAAAAACATTTTGTAAAATCAATTTAAAATAGTAAATGATTTATTTAATATTAGGTTATTTAATAAAATATGTTTATTATTTTATAAATTATTTTATTATGAATTTTATTTATTTTTATGGGGTGTATAATTACAAGTTACCATTTATACCCCTTATAGGTATCTATATCTATATATTTAAGTATTTTATTTTTATTTTATGTAATTAATTTATTTATTTTTGCTTATTATTTTATAAATTTATAAAATATTTTTATATACTTAAATATATTTTTATTTTATTTTTATGAAGTATTTTGTACACTTAATAAAATAGAAGTATAAATTATATAGGTAAGTATACAGGTGTTACACCTATATATGCTCTATATAAGTATTTTATCTTTGTATTTTATTGTGTTTTTATTCTGATTTTAATATACAAATATATTATAAGTAATATTCACAAAATTATAAAAATATAAAATTATAAAAATAATGAAATAATAAAATAAATATTTTAATCTGTACAAGTATACAATAGGGGTCCAAAACTCTACTTTTAAACCGTAACTCGGAAAAATATGAAACCACTTCCATTAAATAGCTTATTTTAAACTATATACAATTAAAGGTGAGTTTGGCACATTTTGAGTTTTAATTTGCAAGATATGGGTCTGGGAAGTTGGATATCTGGAATATTATTTAGATCATAACTTTTTATCTGTACATTATTTTTCAGTGAAATCAATTTTGTAATTTTACTTATTAAATTATCTACAACTTTCTTGTTCAAAGTTTCTTCATTTGAGGTATAAAAAGTGGAACAAAATATAGGTCCCAAAATGAATAAAGAATGAATAAAATGAATAGGTATTTTTATTGTATTTTGGCCCTTATCTCCCCCTACATTATTCCTTGTCGACCTAGTCATCAAGATGCCTAGGTCTCGGGGTTTCGAGTCATAAAATATTTACAATATTTTATTCTTTTCCTTTTCTTTTCTTTATTCTATAATTTTGGCTTTAAAAACTGTATTTTATACAATATTTTCACAATGATGCATGGATGCTAAAATTCCTAAATTAAGCCTATTTACATGCATTTACTAAGGTTTATAAGGCCAAAATGATATAATAAAGATGATGAAATGTAGATTCATCACTCATACAACCTTACTCTTTCGAAAAGCAGAGAGCTTGATACATTTGCGCTTGTACACGGGAGATATGACTTCTCATAGGTGTCTCCGATGCATAATCCATGGCGACGGAACTCTCCGCGTTGACGGGACTGTTAGCCATGTGAGCCTGAGGTAAACCATTGTTACAATAAATGTTATTGTAATAATTGATTAATCAATAAAAGTAATTGATTTATTCACTCCTTGTCTAAGATTAAATGACTGAATGCACTATAAGGTCCCTTGTACAATTAGGTTTATGTACCATGGCCATCTTAATAATCATACAGATGTTGATTCAATAATTGAATCACAGAGGTTGGTGCTTGGATGAATATCTAAGGAGTTAGATTGAGGACTCATCAAGCACCGTCAAATAATTATTGAGAGATGATCTTAAGCTTGAGTAGGAGATGGAAATCCTTCTCGTTAGGTTGATATCTAACCGACCTCTTTGATGTAGGTACTCTGGATGGTAATAGAGATCCGAAGGTGTCAAATCAGTTAGGTCAAAGGGTTTACTAAACGACATCGAGATAATCGAAGTCCTATGTTGTATACTATCATGATCTAGGTACACATCCTCTAATCGGAGACAGATGTGTTGTTATATGCTTGGGTGTATATATTAGGCAGAACAATAGGTTGATGACCTAACGAAGGTTTATATACTGACGAGCTGGTGTGCATATGAGGGCATATAAGTAATACGATCTCTCAAAGAAACTATACATGTTCACTTGTGAGCTGGAATACATGAGCTCACTCATGAGGTATTGGGACCGATCAAATTCCATGCATAGTCATCGTGCTTTGGAAGCATGACATGAATTTATAGGTATGATGTATGCTTTGGGAAAGCATATGATCGATACCAACCCCCAATGACCAAGATTGAGAAACTCGATGATGAAACCCTTAAGATGACAGTGTAAAATTTATCTATATCTTTGAGTTTATCATAGGTCTTCCAGTATGCAGGATGTACTTGTATTAGGAATACTTGAGGGTGATGTGATCATAAACGATTGTATAACCATGATGCTTCCATTTCGAGGGAGCGATAAAACAAGTCTAGATTTTAGTGAAACCTCTCAGCAGAGAAGCAATCTGATCTTGGTCCAAGCGTTGGACATTGTTCTGAATGAGATTCAAATGTAATAAGAAGATTAGTTTTGCGATATTGATTTAATCAAGCATCTATGAGAGGTCCATGGGATCTGGATTTGAAATGAGATCTCAATATCCAAGTCAAAATACCAGGAACGTACAATCGCCCTATCCTTATCTCCAAGTATCTACAGAGAAAGTGCATTGTTCTTAAAAGAGTCCAAGAATAATACAATTGTTGAAATTATATCCAAGCATTGAGAAATGGATAATAAAATGTGATTTAATTATCATGAATATGTGAATTTGATTCACATTATTTGGATGCATGAGAATGATAATCTAATATAATTAAATGTGATTTAATTATTACGAATATGAATAATATGGATAGTATTGTCCAATTATTCATATATATTATAAATGTAATTTATGATATATATATATATAGAAGAGAGGCTAATTGTGATTTATATTTGTTGATTAATTATTGATGTCAATTGAATTCGTATTAGCATGATTAATTAAAAATATAATATGATAAGTTTTGTTTTGGGTTGTGAATGTGATTCACATAATTCCAATGGCATGATTGCAATCTTTACAAGATAATTGTGAATTCTCCTGGTGAGATAATCTTGGAAATTACATGAAATAGCGTAATCTCATGACTTGTATGAGATTGATTTATCCCAAGTCAAGAGGGTAGATGACCACATTGTCCATGAGGACTTGGTGGCCATCTCCCTCCCCCCTTTTTAAGGGGTAAGTCAATATGTTATTGTTGTTTTTAACAACACAAATCATGGCCGTTGGATTAAATACAAATCAACCTCACCCATTGATTAGGTCTTAACCATGGATTGGGATCCATGAACTCCCAAAACCCTATAAAAGAAGATGCATCCCTTTCTCTTTGATTCCACAATCTCGACGAGGTCTCTCTCTCTCATTGCTCATGCCAACCCTTCTCCGTCTACAAGAGTAGCCGTACACTCTTCTCATAGAGAGAAGGTTCTCTTCGTCATCACATCACCATTGTGTTGCCGCTTCTACGACTCTCGGATCTCTGTCTTCTTTGGTGCATCTCGCACGTAAAGAAGGCATTCAATCTCGTGAGATGGGATCAGGATATCTGTTGCTTGGATCATCGGCTAGGATTGCGAGAAGCACGTGACTCATCCCCTTGCTTCCAAGCGTCTCCTCCGACAGATCAGACTTGAGACAGGAGGTCTCTTCTCTTAGAGGCTTGATCGCAACCACACTGCAAGAGGTATTCCTTTTCAAGTATGTGGTTATATGAAACGATCTAAGAAGATTTCTTGGATCATGTGGTTTCATCAATTTAAAATTTTTAAATTCTGCTGCATCGAGCAACTAGTGCGACTAGTCGCTCTCTATCGTATACGATATGGTTCACATGCTTTTGTGATGTTCTTGAGGATTATACAATAATCCTTCAAGTGGTATCATAGCCAGGTTGGAGGTTTTGGATACGATCCATAAACCTAAGAAGACTTGGGTTCATTAGGACTTGCGAAAATTGTATCACATTTCTTTTTCACACCCTTGTTTGTGATTTTTTCATCCCTATTTAAAATTTTTAAACACAAAATTATCATTATAAAATGTTCCCCATTAATTAAAAAAATCGTGGGATTTTAGTTTGCGTGATTTAGAATCCGATAACTCAAGTTATGATCTTTTTAATATACATATATCCACTCTTTCAGGGATGGTGAATCTAAACGTAATTAAAAGATTAATTACGGTTTGAAAACACCTGAAAATGCATGCTAATCACTTATTTCCTGGTAAAAATCAAAATAACAAACTTTGGAAACTTACTTTGCTTAATTTGGATTTAAATTAATTGAGATATGATAATTTTAGTGAGTAAGGGTCACTGCTAGAAATTACATTCCTAATCAAGAACCTTGAGTTTGTCATTTAAGAAATAGTGAAATAATGGTTAACTTCATTGAATGATTATGGATAAATATTTGAGAAATATTTGCTGATAATTATTTCCCTAAATGATATCACCTTAACCAATAATTTATTAGATATGATCTAGATCACAAATTGGTTACATGATTATCTTCCAACATGCAAACTTGCTTGAATAGGATTGGAAATTTGTTTAGCAGATTTCCTTATGATCAAAATAGTTTTAATTATTACTATATGGTATAACTTCGGTTGAAAAACCGATTATCATCTCAAGTACATAATGATCAATTTGGTATTATCCTTTCCCGAGGCGGAGTCGGAGAATGTTTGGGTAGTAGGTCGCACCATGTGCGGTCTGTCCCACTCCTATCGGTATTGACTATGACAACAGGTAGGGAAGGGATAATGCTGGAGAGATCATGATGTATTTTATAATTATTAAAATTTGAATAATATGTACTTTGAGATTATACAATCCTTTCAAGTAACAATCAAGTTTATTGATTGAATTGGATTGATAATTGATTTAATGTGATTATATTGATTATATCCAATTAAAACACTCTATTATGAATAGATGTGTAGTTACCTTGGAAGAATTAATTATGTGAATGTGATTCCTGATAATTAATTAAAATTTAAATAAGAGGTGGAGGATTACATAAGTGACATCCATGATCTCATGTCAAGGTGAAGGGTTCCATCGCGAGGGATTATATGTAGGAGACGCATGTTCAAAGTGACAGCTCCTGCATACAAGCGCATCTGGATCGGGCTCTTCGCTTCTCAAAAGAGTAAGGCTGTATGCATAGTGATCCCAATATCGAGTCCTCGTATTATTGGGACGATATTGGATTGTGCATAGCGAATTTTATGCTTAGGAGTGGTGGGACCGAGCGTTAAAGATCGAATTGAGAAATGCAAGTTGGACTTGCAATGTGGAATGTGTTCTCGCTTGCTTTTATCCGAGTTACAGGTTCTCATATTATTGGGATGTAACAAAGGTAAAGAGGATATCCCAATTCTTGCTAGAGATATTGCAGTAAGTATATCTCTTGCTTTGAAAGTGATAAGGGAATGAACTTTCAAACTTGAAATGGCAAGACTAATTTGATTAAAAATTCTTTAATCAAAGAAATTTAATTAAATATATTATTATATATTCTAATATATTACATTCTTAATTTCAGAAAATGAGGTCAATGAACCCTCTTAACTGGCTCCTCGAGGTCAATCAGTTGACCGGGCCTAATTATTGAGATCAGATCCGAAATTTGGATCTTGTTCTATCTGTTGAGCACATCCCTTATGTGCTGACAAAGGACAAGTACATAGACCTGAAGACTCCAGAAGAAAGATCGTATAATGAAAAATATGATGAAGATCAAAATTTGGCAAGATGTTACATTCTGGGTTCATTATCCAATGTGCTTCAGAAACATGTGGAGATGAACACTTTCCAAGAAATCATGTGTTTGGTGACATATACCTCACACAACATTATAATGTAATGAAAGAGCGTATTCGTCGCGAGATGCAGGAGGGGACCTTTGTCAAAGAACATGTGCTCAAAATGTTTGGGTACCTCTATGAACTAGAAACCCTAAGAGCCTTCATGGATTCAGACATGTAGGATGACTTCATATTGCTATCGCTCCCTAAGTCTTTCAACAACATTGTGGTCACATTCCATATGAGCAAAGTTGATTTTACTAACGATGGGCTATTAACTGCATTAAAGTCTGCTGAATACGTAATGAAGAAGGATGGCCCCTCTGCCAGTGCAATGGTTTCACAAGTCAAAGGAAAGTGCGGTCAGAAGCATGGTTCTCGGAAGGGCCCAACCCATAAGAGAAAGAAGAAGAGTCACACATTGTCTCATCTTCCAATGCATCGACGTTGATAGCGTCAAAAAATCGACGTTTGTCACCACTGCAAAAAAGACGAGGACTGGAGGCGTAACTTCCCGGAATACCTGAAGCTTGTCGACAAAGGTAAAGCCTCTATAGATAAGAAATCTACTTTTATAATTGAAACTAGTTTTCTCATTGGACGAAAAGGAAGTTTGGTTATAGATTCTGGTACTTCTATTCATGTATGCAATTTGTTGCATCTACTTCAGGAAACTAAGAGTCTAGATGAAGGGGAGATAGTCATCCAGAGGAGATCTGATGCAATCATTGCAGCAGTCGCTGTCAGGACCTATCGACTATCGTTATCTAGTGTAAGGATCCTATTACTTAAAGAGTGTCTTTATATACCTGAAGTTAGGAAGAATTTAATATTTGTATCTAAGCTTTTTAGAAGCGGATATTCATTCTTTTTTTGTAATAAACTAGTCATGATCATTATGATAAACATATTATGGATGGTGCTTTGACTTATGGTGGACTCTATGAATTGTGCATTGATGAACATGTCATGAATTTTACTGCCAATAATAAAAATCTAAAAAGCTCAAGGGAGAATAGAAATCATTCAAATATGACTTGGCATGAAAGTATTGGTCATTTATTTATCGATTGGATCAATAGAATGATAAAGTATGGACCCTTAGATTTTCTACAGGTTCAATATTTGCCTATCTACGAACATTGTATTCGAGGTAATGACTAGGATACCTTTTCGTACAAGGTTACACAGTGCGAAGGTATTCTCGACCTAATACATACCAATGTATGTGGTCCCTTCAGTACCACGACTCGAAATGAATATCAATATTATTTGATGTTTATTGATGACCATTCACGATACGGGTTTATCTTCTTGCTACGTCATAAATCTGAAACATTTGAAAAGTTCAAAGAGTTCAAGGCTTTGGTTGAGAACTAAACCGATAGGAAGATTAAACGGATTTGATCTGACTGAGGTGGTGGGTACCTCTTAGATGAATTCAAGGAATACATCAAAGAGAATGGAATTGTCTCTAATCCCACTCCTCCTGGAAACCCCAACATAATGGTGTTGCTGAAAGATGCAACATAACCATCATGAACATGGTATGTTCAATCATGAGAAAAGCACATTTAACTCTTAGTTTATGGGGATATGCAGTAGATGAAGGATATGGAAAATCCTTAAGTGCATCACGAAAGCGTGATGATCGCATCCAATGCGATCGGAGTGACTAGTTGCACTAGTCGCTCGGTGTAGCAGAATTTAAAATTTTTAAATCATATGATGAAACCACATAATCACAAGAACATTTCTTGAATTGTTTTATGTAACCACAAAGTATTAGAAATACCTCTTGAAGCGTGGTTGCGATCACGTGATCTCTAAAGCAAGAGATCCTCCTGACTCAAGTCTGATCCACGAAGATGGCACTTGCAGGTGCGATGATGAGACACGTGCTTCCCGCAATCCACGATGAAGATTCAAGCCTTGAATCTCCTGATTTTTTCCAACGAAATCTGACGTCTTCTACTTGTGATAGATCCACCAAGGAAGATGGAGATCATACAGCACGATTACGTAGCGACGAGTGTAGTTCTCTCAATAACTCAGAGTAGACGACCACTCTTAGAGAGAGATGGGGCGTAAGAATTAGAGAAGGAGAGAAAGCAACTTAATGTGTGTGTAAAGAAGATCTAGGGTTCCCCCTTCTTATATAGTGGTTTGGGAGTCCATGGATCACAATCCATGGGATACACAAAATCAACGGTTAGATTGATTTATGTTTTTAATCAATGGCCATGATCATTGCATCTTAATAAAACAACTATTAATTTATATTAAATTAAATATATGTTGCATTATCATCAACATAATTTAACTCAATAAAATTAATCAAAAAAATGATAATAAAGAGGATAATAATCTCCATCTAAAAAAGGGGGGGCGTCACCCTTGACCAATTCAAGGGTGACATCACCTTTTTATTTGGCGATTTTTTATCTCTTTTGTATTATCTCATTATCTCTTAATTATTTGCAACAACATTTATTGCAAATATATTCATTAAACTAATTCAAAATTAATTAGTGAATATTTCAATCATACCATTGAAAAAATGTGAATCATATTCACAAACCAAAACAAAATGTAAATTATATTTCCAATTGATTGCCCAATGTGAATCCAATTCACATCAACAATCAATTAGCAAATATTATTTACAAATGAGCTCTCTCCAATATATTATAAATTATATTTATAATATACATTGATATTATGGATATCATGGATAATACTATCCACATTCTGCATTTCCTTGATAATTAAATCTCATTTAATTATCTTGGATAATCATTCTCATAATATGAATCTCATTCATATTATTCTTAATAATTAAATCTCATTTAATTATCAATCTCTTGTTGTTTGGATACATAATTCATCAAAAGGAATTATTCTTGTACTCCTTCAAGAATAGTGTGCTTTCACCGTAGATACTTGGAGATAAGGACAGGGCGATTGTATTATTCCACGTATAGTGACTTGGACATTGAGATCATATCTCAAATCCAGATCTTTCGGACCTCCCATAGATGCTTGATTAAATCGAGTCTGTAAACTTAATCTTCTCATTACATCTGAATCTCATTCAGATCAATGTCCAACACTTGGACTAAGATCAAGTTACTTCTCTACTGAGAGGAGTCACTAAAATCCAGACCTGTTTCATCACTCCCTCGGAATGGAAGCGTCATGGTTATACAATCGTTTATGCACATCACCCTCAGCTATTCCCAATACATGTACATCCTGCATATTGGAAGACCTTGAATAAACCCGAAGTTATAGATCTCTTTCAGACTGTCACCTTCAGGGTTTTATCATTAAGATTCTCATTTGATCATTGGGATTTGGTATCGATCATATGCTTTCCAAAAGCATATATCATAGCTCTAAATTCTGTCAAGCTTTATACACGAGACGACCATGCATGGAATTTATCGATCCCAATATCTCATGAGTGAGCTCATGTCTTCCGGTTCAGAAGTGAACCTGCATGATCCCTTTGAGAGATCGTATTACTCATATGCCCTTATATACACACCAGCTCCCCCATATATAGACCTTGATTAGTCCATCAATCTATTGGTCTACCAAATGTACATACTTTGACATATAGTAACACATCTGTCTCCAGACAGAGGATGAGTGCCTATATCACAACAACATACGATGTAGGACTTTGGTTATCTCGATCTCATTAAGTCAACTCTTTGACCTAACCAATCTGACACCTCTGAATCTCTATTCCTATGCAGAGGACCTGCATCAAGAGGTCGGTCAGATATCGGTCTTTAGAGATAGGATTGCCATCTCCTACTCAAGCTGGAGGTCACATCTTGATGATCATTTGATGGTGCTTAATGAGTCCTCAATCTAACTCTTAGATATTCATCCAAGCACCAACCTCTATGATTCAATAATTGAATCAGTTGTACAATCATTAAGATGGCCATGGTACATAACCCTAATTGTAATAAGGGACCTATTATGCAAATTAATCATTCTTCATTTCAGATCAGGGAATGATATTCACAATAACATTTATTGCATGATGGCTCGTCGTGGGCTCGCATGTCCAATAATCTCCCACTAGCCCAAAGAGCCATTAATGGGCTAATCATTTAAACCCACACTCATGTGACAATCATAGGCTATTTAATATAGCTAGGTAAGATGATTAGTCACTCTGTTCTCGAAAGACTATGCCAAGTCCTTTTACGGTACTTGCATATCCCTCAGTAACAGTGCTCCCATCCAATGTGAATGTTGCATCTTATGCAACCAATACTCAATATTGTCAGTTATAGTGTCCTTGACACTACATCTCAATTATTATTATAATCAGTATGTCATTTTCATTATCCTTATTAGAATACCCTTATTCCCAAAGATCTCTATCTCCTAAGGTATCCACAATTAAGACCTTTTAGATCACTATCTATAAAGTCTTAATTTCTTGAAGATAAGACATTGAGATCACTATCTCTAAGTCTTGTCATCTTTGAAGATATTGCTACTGCTACAATTAAGTGTTTTATCTCCATAGTAGGATTAGCAAAAATTTACTACTCCCGCTACATGGCAGACATCTGGCTCTAGCATACACTCGGCTTCTCATAGTTGATGCACAAGGGCAAGCAGTTTTAGCATTCATTTCCTCAACTCCTTGAGGTGTTATTCCTTCAGATAGATTAGTACCATATCTTAAGGGAAGGAAGTCTTCCTTGGGGTTTTCCTAGAATGGAATATGTCCTAGGTGTACCACAAATGTGACAGTTCCAATACCATCTTCTCTTTGCTTCTGAACAACTTCAGAACCAAGATGATACTCAAGGTATGGAATAGCCAATCTATAAAACACTTACTATTATCCTTATATCATTCCAAATGATTAGGATATCATCTACATTTAGCAAGATGAACACATTGGCACTCCCGCTAAACTTCACATGGTTCATCAAGATTCTATCTGAAATCATAACATTTATAATTGCATCAAATCTAATGATCCAGCTACAAGAAGCTTATTTGAGTCCATAGATGTAGTTCCTTAAGCTTGCACATCTTGCTTTCCTCAACCATGAAGCCCTGGGGCTACTTCATATGAACATCCTCGAAGAGGTATTCATAGAGGAATGCAATCTTGACTTCCATGTCGTAGATGTCAAAGTAAAGTTGTGTAGCTATAGTCAGTAATAGTCTGATGGTTTTAAGCATGGTCACTAAAAAGCAAGTCTCATCGCAAGTGATGTCTTCTCTTCGATGTGTATCTTGTGAATACGAAACTTGCTTTGAAGGTCTCTACCTTCTCATCAGGTTCCCTCTTTCTCTTGAAGATCCATTTACACCTTAGTGGGTCTTACCCATATAGGTGGATCCTTGAGGGTCCACATACAACACTTGTATATGAAGTCTACTTTAGACTTTATTGCTAACATCCATCCTTCCCTGTCACGATCTTCCGAAGCTTCATCACATGAAGTAAGATCATTGTCAGATTTCTCTAACACATGGAAATTCATCTTCAAACTCATTTGAAGGTGTATGTGTGTTTCATCTGTAATTATCCTTTTAGTTTCTCATTTCAGGAGCCTCATTATCATCTCAAGATTAAATGAGTTCCTTTACTTCGTTTTCATCTTGATTCTCAAGAAAGTTATCATCTAAGAATCATATTCTCAAAGGTGTAATTCTTTACGAATCTCAAGGTCATAAAGTAGGTATCCAATACCATCCTTTATTTTCCTAATGAAGTAGCACTCTCTGGTGCTAGATTCCAACTTACTTGTATGGAATCATATTGAGGATATATATTGTAGTCTCTACTGCATATATATACCTTGGAAACTACGAGGTAATTATGCTAATATTCATCATTGATCAAATCATGTCACCCATGATCCAATTGTATCTTCCTACAACTCTGTTGAGTTTAGGTGTATTAGGAGGAGTGAGATAGAAATGATGTTTCCATTTCCATAAGATATTCCTTGAGTTTATCTAATAGGTACTTGCTACCTTGGTTAGATCAAATTCATTTATCTTCCTTGAAACTTTGGTTCTAAACCAAAATTGTGAAATCTTTGAACAATTCAAAGGTTTCTCAGGTGAAGGGAAGAAATTTCATATCACCAATAATCACCAAATGATATCACATATCATCAATTCTTATTGTGATACAAATGATCCACATACATCAATATGTATGAGATCCTGAATACCTTGGTATCTTACACCATTCTCGGAGAAGGGTGCATTGGACAATTTCTACTTTTGAATACGATACTCAAAAGTATGTAAGCTTTGAACCTTTAGACAATCTAAAGTTCAATATGTTACTAGTATATTCATCATATCAATAGATATATGTCCAAGACTTGATACCAGACCATTGTCAAATGATATTCATCCTCTTATTGATCTTTGAAGGTTTAATTTTCAGTATTAGAAATGTTAATGAACTATTCATTAATATTCTAATTTAGTAGAGTCAACAAGATGTTAGATTACTTATCTGAAATATATCCATCATAAATCCAGAATAATGTTCATTTCCAATATTTGAAAATAAACAATAAATGTAATCAAATATCTAGGTCATAAAGACATTCTCTCTCTCCCACTAAAAATATGGCATTATCTATCCAATAGAGATTGTTGCAACGATTGCATCAATATCTATGTGGATGACCATTAAACCTTAAGATCAAAATTTCTGATCTTCTAAAACATACGCAATCCAATTGCAAATGTCATCAGAAGAATGAGATACAATTATTGGACTTCAATATTATCTTATAAGCAAGTCCTTTTCATTGCTTAAATGTATATGTAGATTATTTTGATGCACTATCTAAATCCTTCTCTAAGGATTCTAGATAGACTTGATTTCATACTATCAACACATCATCTTGTTGCAGTATTGGAATTCATCAAATCTTTGGATGTCATATGGAAGTCATATAAGTAAGGTCAACTCTTTGACTTTCCTTCTTACTTAGGTCTGACCCATGCTTCCACTGTGCTCCCTTCATCTTTAAACAACCATTGCTTAAGATAAAGGTTCTCTTATGTTAAACTCAAAAGATTTCAATGTAAGAGTATTTTAACATGTATATATGCTTCTTTTAATTCATACAATATGAATACTATGAAGATTCATGAATGACTTGAGTATAGACAATAGAATGATGACACTCATCATTTCTACATCCATCTTAACCTAAAGACTTTGGTTCAGGCAGGTACTCAAACAATTTGAATACATCATCTCTTCTAGAGCTACCATATTGCATAATGCAGAGAACTATGTCATTCATGATTAAATGCTAAGAGCACATATGTATGCCAAATTATCTTCTTAGGTTTTTATAAGGATTATTTGACAATTATGATCTTCATCGACATGTCACTTCCAAAGTACATTTGATGAGAGATCAAGACTATAGAGACATACAAACCTTAAGGTGATGTCATACCGTCTATTTTAATTGTCATTCCTCGTCGTTATGAGGAAACTTGCATATTGCAACCACATAGACTATGTGTCCAACTGTAAGTACAATATCTTGATCATGGATCCAATCCATGACATTTTACTGGTTTTTATTGAGTATAATAATGAGTGGGTTTAATGAAGGATTATCTGAAATAAGAAATGTACATAAATACTTTACTTTGTTAGGAATTTTTATATAAAAGTTGTCTTGCCTTGTCAACACTGAAAGTTCATTCCCTTAATCACTTTCAATGTAAGAGATATACTTACCATTATATCTCAGCAAGATCTGGGATCTCCTTTCTTATCCTTATTACATATCAATAATATGAGAAACCTAGATAAAAAGAAGCGGGAACCCATTCCACTTTGCAAATCCAACTTGCATTTCCCAATTCAGTCTTTAACACCCGAGCCCACCACCCCTAAGGTGATGTTGACCCATTGTTAATTGAACCAACTATCAACATCCTTAATACTCGCTATGCGCAATCCAATATCGCCCCAATAATATGAGGAACCGATATTGGGGACACTACGCATACGACCTTACTCTTTCGAGAAGCGAAAGGCCCGATTCAAGTGGACTTGTATGAGGAGTTGTCACTTTGGATAGGCGTCTCCTATATACAACCCATGGTGACGAAACCCTTTGCCTTGACTGGAGACCATGGATGTCACTTATGTGATCCTCTACCTCATATTCAAATTTTAATTAATTACCGTAAATCCTATTCATGTTATTAATTCTTCCAAGGGAAATGCATATCTATTCATAATAGAGTGCTTTTAAGTGGACATAATTGATTTAATCATATTAAATCAATTATTAATCCAATTTAATCAATCAACAAACTTATTTTTGTTACTTGAATGGATGGTATAATTCCCTACCCGTTGTCATGACCAGTACCGACGGGAGTGAGCCAGACCACACACGGTGCAACCTGGGATACCAGCGTTCCCCGACTAGACACCATATCTGCCTCGGGTTAGGATAATGTCAAATCGATTATCATGTATTTGAGATGATCATCGGTTTTTCAACCGAAGTTATACCATATAATATGTATCAAAATCATTTTGATAATATTATAAGGAGATTTGCTAAACAAATCCCCAATCCTATTCAAGCAATAAGGTTTTGCATGTAAAAGTTGTCCTACAACTAGTGTAGGATAAACTAGAGTTTCTCATGAAAACAATGTTTATTGGAAATTTCATATTAACCAATTGTGATCAAGATCAACTATCTTATCATTTTGGTTAATGCAATGTCATTCAAGGAAATAATTATCATCTTTAAATATTTCATAAATATTTATCAATAATTATTTCAGAAAATTAACAACTAATTTCCCTTAATTTATTTGAATGACAATCACAAGGTTCATGATCAAGTTTGTTAATTGCTAGCAGTGACCCCTACTCACTAAAATCAACATAACTCGATCAATTTGAATCCAATTATTGCAAACTAAATTTATTTTATTTTTCAATTTGATTTAAAACAGAATCCAAGTGATAATTATGCATTTTCAGGTGTTTAGGATCTATAATTAAATATTTAATGACATCACTAACCACCATCCCTGAAATAGTGGATATATGTTCAATAAAATGAGCATACCTAGAGTTATCAGATTCCAAATCACGCAAACTCAAATCTCATAGTTTCCTTAATTAATAGGAAAAATAGTTCTAGTGATATTTTCGTGTTTAAACATTTTAAATAGGGCAAAAAATTATCACAAAACAGGGCTGCGAAAACAGAAATGCTATAAAATTTTCACGAACCCCAACGAGCTCAAATTTTCTTAGGTTTATGGATCGTATCCAAAACCTCCAACCTAGCTCTGATACCACTTGAAGGATATGGAAAATCCTTAAGCGCATCATGGAAGCGTGATGATCGCATCCAATGCGATCGGAGCGACTAGTTGCACTAGTCGCTTGGTGCAACAGAATTTAAAATTTTTAAATTATATGATGAAACCACATGATCCCAAGAACATTTCTTGGATCATTTCATCTAACCACAAAGTATTAGAAATACCTCTTGAAGTGTGGTTGTGATCACTAGATCTCTAAAGCAAGAGATCCTCCTGGCTCAAGTTCGATCCACAAAGATGGCACTTGCGGATGCAATGATGAGACGCGTGCTTCCCACAATTCACGATGAAGATCCAATCCTTGAATCTCCTGATTTCGTCCAATGAAATCTGAAGTCTTCTACTTGTGCTAGAGCCACCGAGGAAGACAGAGATCTGACAACACGACGACGTAGCGACGACTATATTTCTCTCAAGAACTCAGAGTGGACGGTCACTCTTCGAGAGAGATGGGGCGTGAGAATGAGAGAAGGAGAGAGAGCAACTTAATGTGTGTATAAAGAAGGGATAGGGTTGCCCCTTCTTATATAGTAGTTTGGGAGTCCATCGATCACAATCCATGGGATACACAAACTCAACGGTTAGATTGATTTGTGTTTTTAATCCATGGCCATGATCATTGTTGTTTAATAAAACAACAACTACTAATTTATATTAAATTAAATATATGTTGCATTATCATCAACATAATTTAATTCAATAAAATTAATCAATAAAAAGATAATAAAGAGGATAATAATCTCCTCTTAAAAAAGGGGGGGCGTTACCCTTGACCAATTCAAGGGTGACGTCACCTTTTTTATTTGGTGATTTTTTATCTCCTTTATACTATCTCATTATCTCTTAATTATTTGCAACAACATTTATTGCAAATATATTTACTAAATTAATTCCAAATTAATTAGTGAATATTTCAATCAATGAATGTGAATCATATTCACAAACCAAAACAAAATGTAAATTATATTTCCAATTGATTGCCCAATGTGATTCACATCTACAATCAATTAGCAAATATTATTTACAAATGAGATTTCTCCAATATATTATAAATCATATTTATGATATATATTGATATTATGACTAGCATGGATAGTACTATTCACATTCTGCATTTCCTTGATAAATAAATCTCATTTAATTATCTTGAATAATCATTCTCATAATATGAATCTCATTCATATTATTTTTGATAATTAAATCTCATTTAATTATCAATATCCTGTTGCTTGGATACATAATTCATCAAAAGGAATTTTTCTTTAACTCATTCAAGAATAGTGTGCTCTCTCTGCATATACTTAAAGATAAGGACAGGGTGATTGTATTGTTCCACGTATAGTGACTTGGACATTGAGATCATATCTCAAATCCAGAGCTTACGGACCTCCCATAGATGCTTGATTAAATCAAGTCCGTAAACTTAATCTTCTCATTACATCTGAATCTCATTCATATCAATGTCCAACACTTGGACTAAGATCAAGTTACTTCTCTACTGAGAGAAGTCACTAAAATCCAGACCTCTTTCATCACTCCCTCGGAATAGAAGCGTCATGGTTATACAATCGTGTATGATCACATCACCCTCATGTATTCCCAATACCTGTACATCATGCATACTGGAAGACCTTGAATAAACCCGAAGTTATAGATCTCTTTTAGACAGTCACTTTCAGGGTTTTTATCATTAAGGTTCTCATTTGATCATTGGGATTTGGTATCGATCATATGCTTTCCAAAAGCATATATCATACCTCTAAATTCTGTCAAGCTTCATAAGTGAGACGACTATGCATGGAATTTATCGATCCCAATATCTCATGAGTGAGCTCATGTATTCCTATTCAGAAGTGAACCAGTATGATCCCTTGGAGAGATCACATTACTCATATGCCCTTATATGCACACTAGCTCGCCATTATATAGACCTTGATTAGGCCATCAACCTATTGGTTTACCAAATGTACATACTTAGACATATAGTAACACATATGTCTCCGGTCAGAGGATGTGTGCCTATATCGCGACAACTTACGATGTACGACTTTGGTTATCTCGATCTCGCTAAGTCAACTCTCTGACCTAACTAATCTGACACCTTCGAATCTCTATTCCTATGTAGAAAATATGCATCAAGAGGTCGGTTAGATATCATCCTTTAGAATAGGATTGCCATCTCCCACTCAGGATGGAGTTCACATATTGATGATCATTTAAGGGTGCTTGATGAGTCCTCAATATAACTCTTTAGATATTCATCCAAGCACCAGCCTCTATGATTCAATAGTTGAATCAACAGTTATATGATCATTAAGATGTCCATGGTACATAACCCTAATTGTACTAAGGGACCTATCATGCAAATTAATCATTCTTCATTTCAGATCAGGGAATGATATTCACAATAACATTTACTGCATGATGGCTCGTCGTGGGCTCGCATGTCCAACAATAGATATTAAAATATTTATCCTAAATAAGATTCCTAGCAAGTTTGTACCTACGACACCTCATGATCTCTGGTATGGAACCAGACCTATTGTTAATCACTTAAAGGTTTGGGGGTGCTTGGTCCATGCGAAGAACGTGGATGCATGTAAGCCGGAATCTCGCTCTCATGAGTGTTATTTCATTGGGTATGTTAAAGATGGTGTTGGATACCAGATTTATTACCCTGAGACTCAGAAGGTTTTCATATCTAGAGATGTGAGATTTTGGAGGGTGGCCTCCTTAAAGGTCAAGACAAAAATGAAGTAGAGGGACTTATTGAGTCCCCTGAGTATTCTGAGATTCATGAACCAGAAACTGAAGAGATAAATAAAAATGAAACACCCATACCTCTTTGAAGGAGTTTGAAGGTGGTTGCACCACCTAAAAGGTATGGATTCCATGTATCAAGCGAGACTAACAATGATCCTGCTTCATTTGATGAAGAACTCGCGGATCATGACATGGATAGATGGATGCTAACAATGAAGTCAGAGATTGACTCCATGCATAAGAATGGTGGGTGGACCCTAGAGGATCCACCTGAAGGGGTAAAACTCATTGGGTGTAAATGGATCTTCAAGAGAAAGAGGGGACTTGATGGGAAAGTAGAGACTTTCAAGGTACGACTCGTAGCCAAAGGCTACACACAGAGAGAAGGCATCAACTACGATGAGACATCTCTCTTGTGACCATGCTTAAGTCCATCAGAACACTGCTAGCTATAGTTGCATTTCTTGATTACGACATCTGGTAGATGGACGTCAAGACAACTTTCCTCAATGGACACCTCGCGGAGCATATCTATATGGAGCATCCCTAGGGATTTATAACCGAGGAGGGTAAAGTATGTAAACCGAAGAAATCCATCTATGGGCTCAAACAAGCTTCTCGTAGATGGAACATCAGATTTGACGAAACCATAAAGAGTTATGATTTTATGCAGAACCCTAATGAACCTTGTGTATATAAGAAGCTCAGTGGGAGCGACGTTGTGTTCATCATGCTTTACGTAGATAACATATTTATCACGAGGATGATACATGATGATGACCAGTGTGAAAATTTGATTATCCCATACCTTCGAGATGAGATATCTTGTAGAAACCTCTTACATCCTGAGTCTAAAGCTGTTCAGAAATTGAAAAAATAGGATATTGGGATTATCACAACATGGATACATTAATAAAATTCTTGAACATTTTTATATGGAGAGTTCCAAGAAAGGAATCCTCCCCTTAAGACATGGTATCCACATGTCTAAAGGGATGGCTCCTCAAAGTGTTGAGGAAAAAAGGTCGTGGCTGGATGCCCCTATGCATCAATTGTAGGAAGCTTAATGTATGCCATGATGTGTACTAGGCCAGATATCTGCCATGCAGTAGGAGTGATAAGTCGTTACCAATCATGCTACAGAGACCAACATTGGAATGCAGTGAAAATATTTTCAAGTATCTAAGAAAAACACGAGATACATCTTGGTCTATGGAGATGGTGATCTCCAAGTCTTGGGATACACAGATTCAGACTTCCAGTCGGACATTGAAAATCGAAAGTCAACATCAGGATTTGTGTTCTTGTTGAACGATGGTGTTGTGAGTTGGAGAAGCAAGAAGCAGGACACTACATCTGATTCAACAACATAAGTCGAATACATTGTCGCGTCGGATGCTGCAAAGGAGGCGGTGTGGTTGCACAAGTTCATCCTGGAACTTGGCGTAGTTTCCTCTGATACTCCCATCTTGTTACTATGAGATAACACAGGAGCCATTGCCCAAGCGAAGGAACCCAGATGGCATCAAAAGAGCAAGCACGTGGAAAGGAAATACCACATCATTCAGGAGATTTAAAAGCGTGTTGACATCATTACCACCAAGGTAGCCTCTACCGACAATATTAATGATCCTCTTACCAAACCTTTGACATAGAAGGTTTTCAACAAACATGTAATGAGCATGGGTTTAAGGATTGTACTTGAATGGTTCTAAGGGCTAGTGGGAGATTGTTAACCATGTGAGCCCAATACGAACCATTCCTACAATAAATGTTATTGTAATATTTGATTTATCACTAAAAATTATTGATTTATTCACTCCCTATCTGAGATTAAATGAATGAATGCACTATAAGGTCCCTTTGTACAATTAGGGTTATATACCATGGCCATCTTAGTAATCATACAAATGTTGATTCAATAATAGAATAATAGAGGTTGGTGCTTGGATGAATATCTAAGGAGTTAGATTGAGGACTCATTAAGCACCGTCAAATGATTATTAAGAGATGATCTCCAATATGAGTAGGATATGACAATCCTTTTCATTAGGATGATATCTGACTGACCTCTTGATACAGGTCCTCTGCATGGGAATAGAGCTTTGGAGGGATCAGATTAGTCAGGTCAAAGGGTTGACTTATCGAAATCGATATAACTGAAGTCATATGTCATATACTATCACGATATAGGCACACATCCTCTGGCCGGAGATAGATGTATTGCTATAGGTCTGAGTGTGTACATTTGGCAGACCAATAATTTGATGACCTAACCAAGGTCTATATACGGGTGAGATGGTGTGCATATGAGGGCATATAAGTAATACGATCTCTCAAAGGGACTATACATGTTTACTTGTGAGCGAGAGACATGAGCTCACACATGAGGTATTGGGACCGATCAAATTTCAAGCATGGTTCTCATTCTTTGGAAGCATGACATGAACTTGTAGGTATGATGTATGCTTTGGGAAAGCATATGATCGATACCAACTCCTAATGACCAAGATTGAGAAACTTGATGATGAAAACCTAAAAATGACGGTGTAAAATTAATCTATATCTTCGGGTTTATCATAGGTCTTTTAATATGCATGATCTATAGATATTAGGAATACATGAGGTAGATGTGATCATAAACAATTCTATAATCATGACGCTTCCATTCCGAGGGAGTGATGAATCAGGTCTGGATTTTAGTGACTCCTCTCAATAGAGAAGCAATCTGATCTTGGTCCAAGTGTTGTATATTGATCTAAATGATATTTAGATGCAATAAGAAGATTAGATTTTTGGTCTTGATTTAATCAAGCATCTATGAGAGGTCCATGGGATATGGATTTGAGATGAGATCTCAATATCCAAGTCACTATACGTGGAACGAAAAATCGCCTTGTCCTTATCTACAAGTATCTGCGGAAAAAATGCATTGTTCTTGAAAGAGTTCAAGAATAACTCCAATGTTGAAATTATATCTGATAATTAAATGTGATTTAGTTATCATGAATGATGTATATTTCATTCATATTATTTGTATGCATGAGAATGATAATCCAATATAATTAAATGTGATTTAATTATTATGGATATGAATAATGTGGATAGTATTGTTCAATTATTCATATATATTATAAATGTGATTTATGATATATAGAAGAGATATTAATTATGATTTATATTTGTTGATTAATTATTGATATGAATTGGATTCACATTGGACAATTAATTAAAAATATGATTACATTTTGTTTTGGATTGTGAATGTGATTCACATAATTCCAATGGCATGATTGCAATCTTCACAAGATAATTAGGAATTATCCTTGTCAGATAATCTTAGAAATTACATGAGATAATGTAATCTCATGACTTGAATGAGATTGACTCATCCCAAGTCAAGAGGGTGGTCGGCTACATTGTCCCATGAGGACTTAGTGGTCGTCCCTTCCTCCTTTTTTTAAGGGATGAGTCAATCTCTTCAACCATTATCTCCCAGATTATATGATCTAGTTTTGAAATTAATTATATTGATTTATCAATATATTAATTTAAATTAAATCAATTGTTGTTGTTTTTAACAATACAAATCATGGTCATTGGATTAAACACAAATCATCCTCACCGTTGATTTGGTGTTAACCATGGATTGGGATCCACGGACTCCAAAAACCCTATAAAAGAAGAGGCATCCCTTTCTCTTCGATTACACAATCTCGACGAGGTCTCTCTCTCTCTCTCATTGCTCATGTCAACCCTTGTCCCTCTACAAGAGTGACCGTCCACTCTTCTGATAGAGAGAAGGTTCTCTTCATCGTCACATCGTTGTTGTGCTGCCTCTTTGACGACTCTCGAATCTCCGACTTCTTTGGTGCATCTCACGCATGAAGAAGGCGTTCGATCTTTGAGATGGTATCATTGGATCCATTGCTTGGATCATTGACTAGGATTGCGAGAAACATGCAATTCATCCCCGCGTTCGCAAGCATCTCCTTCGACAGATCGAAGTTGAGACAGGAGGTCTCTTCTCTTAGAGGTTAGATCACAACCATGCTACAAAAGCTCTTTCTTTACCAATTATGTGGTTAAATGAAACGATCCAAGAAGTATTCTTGGATCATGTGGTTTCTTCGATTTAAATTTTTAAATTCTGTTGCATCATCAACTAGTGTGACTAGTCGCACTCGATTGTATATGATACGATCCACACACTTAAGTGATGGGCTTGAGGATTCTTCAATAATCCTTCAGGGAGACTATGAATGTCATATTATGATCCTCCATATCCTATTCAAATTTTGATTATCATGTGAATCATATTCACATGAATAATCCTTCCAAGGAAAATCCAATCTATATTAATTATATATTACAAATTTTAATTAGATTGAATTAATCTAATCACATTAAATTAATTAACAGTCCATTCAAAAAACATTTAGGCTTGCTTGATATTACTATATAGTATTGTTTAATGCGAAAATCGGTGATCTTAAGTTCCATACAAGGCGGGAACTCAGCCGCAGAATCGACCACATGAAATCCGAGGTTAAAACAACAATTAGCCCACAACAAAGATCAAACCATGAAAAGTGATGTGGAGTTAAAATTTATTATAACACTACAATGTGTATAGTATGCAAGCATGTAGAGGTCGAACATAGGGAACAAGCAGGACAGATCAAGAAAAATCAATGCTCAAGAATGAAAGTGATCAAATGTCTATACAAGTGCTATTTTTGTGGTTTTTTAATTTTTAATTTTTTTAATTTTTGATTTTATATTTTTTTTATTTTGATTTTGATTTTTGAGATTTTTACCCAGCAGACCCTGTAATCTTTTGCAATTACCGCTACGACCTTCGAAACATCCTAATTCCTCCCCCGTCCCTGTAAACTTGGTCCGTCTTACCCAACAAACCCTGCCGTCAATTTTAACTATATTTGAGTCAATTACTTGGGTTAGTCTTGAGTTAACCTAACCAATTTATCATCCAATGGTTAGGATTAACCAAAAAAATAGAAAAAAAATCCTCCAAAGTAGATCGGGAGGGGAGAGTAGGAAAGCAGCATCCGTGGGAGGGAACGGCGCGAGGGGGTAGCCAGGGAGCTTGGGAGGGGACGGCGCAGGGGCAGCAACGCAGGGGCAGGGTGCAGCGGTGCCTGAGTGAGGGGGTGCAGCGGCGCGCGAGGGGAGGTTTGCGCAGCAGCGGAACTCTGTTAGATCAGGGCACGTGCAGAACCATTCGACCAAAGCACCATAGTACATTATCTTGGTTGAAGCCCCGCATCTGATCAGAAACCAATGAGACCAGAACCCTCATATGGAACATCAAATCTGAGAAGATCCACCGCTTTGATTCAAATCGTCGCCTTCATTTCCAATCATCAGAAGGTGAGAGGATCTGTAGATCTGAAGTACATCGCCATCATCGAGATCGATCCGCAACACCTGGATGCGATTCTCCGCTATCACCTGTAGATAAGTTTTTAGTGAATCATATTATATCGTTCTCAATCGTGTTCATCTGTTGCAGATGGCGTTGCCTTCCACTTCAGCCACCGCCCACGAGCCAGTATCGAGAAGATCATCCGCTGTCTGAGGCTGATTCATATTAGGGGAAGAATACCCCCTAATACCATTCGAGCAGAGGAGGAGGGAAGGAGCTGGACACGGGGCTCGTCGGCGGCGGAGAGGAGAGCAGGGATGGAAGTGGGGAGGCTAGCGGGAGAGCGGCACAGGGATCGACTCTTCTGAGATGATGGAATGGCATTAGATGTAAATTTGATAAACAAATTGGGTATAATATAAATGAACATAACGGAATCGGGTTAATTTTAACGGGAAAATGAACGGGGGTTAACCACAGGGTTTGTAGGGTAAGGGTTAGCAAGTTTACGGGGTCGAGGGAGGAATTAGGATGTTTCGAAGGTCGTAGCAGTAATTGCAAAAGATTACAGGGTCTGCCGGGTAAAAATACCTTGATTTTTTTATTTTATATTTTCTTGTTTTATTTTGTATTTTTATATTTTCTTTTTTTAAAAGGATATGTACATAATATAGATAAGAGAGAGATACAAATAGGTAAAAATACTCAAAATACAAGAGATAAATTGTTTTTGTGCTTTTTATGTATTTTAAATATTTTTGTGATTTTTCTATATTTTTGCTATTTTTTGGTATTTTAAAGTCAAAAATACTGAAAACAGTGAATAAAATTAATGGTCGAAATTAAAATGGAGATGAAAAATATCAAACAGTGTCAAAAATTCTCTAAATTAATTTTAAACAAAAGATAATACAATAAAAAAATCAACAACAGAGAATACAATTTTTAGATTTTTTATGGATTTTATAAATTTTTATGAAGGTTTTTAGAGTTTTTTATTTTTTGAATTTTCTTTTGTATTTTTTAGTGGTTTTTGGTTTGGAGTTAAAATATGCAAAAAACACACAAAATAAAATTTTTTGAAATTTTTACAATAACATTCTATAATTTTTATGTATTTTCTAATGCAAACAATGGTGAAGAAAATGCATGTTTTTTAATTTTTATAAATATTAAAACACAATGAAAATGCAAAATAAAAATCTAGTGTGGCAATGCAATGCAATAGTAAGCTAGGGTAATTTTTTTAGGAATTTTTAGGAATTTATAGATTTATGAGATAAATAAAGACAACAAAGAGAAACAACACTACTAGCAAGTGTATTTTTGTAATTATGCACAACTATCTGGGCCAAAGTACAATTTTCCAGAAATTATATAATGTGATAAAAATATTTTTGGACCAAATGCAAATAATAAAAAATAGAGGCCCTTTCCTGCAAAAATGTGAGAACTCACGTGCCACGCACGTGAGCCTGGTAGGGACATGATGGTAATTAACAACAATCAGGGGGCCTCACTACAAAATGGCATCCTAAAATATAACTGCAATGAATATTTAATGCATTAAATGCAAATATGAAAATGGTCTAGGGCCCTTCTGTAAAATGGCCACTCTCCTCACGTGCGTGAGTTACGTGAGGTTACGTGGCCATGGACCTATTAGCAATAATACAAAGTTTGTAGGGTCTTTTGTAAATATTACAGAAATTATAAACGCCGATGAAAGATTTATTATACTAATTAATAAATACACAAATAGCGAGGGTTAACAGTGCAAAATACCCAGGCGAAGGTGGATCGAACGACTGATCTGCATCCACTTGCCACACGTCAAGATCCTGACGGTCGATACCCGTTCGTGATCGAGCCCTACTCCTCACTTCACTTAATCCACATGTCAGAATGGCAGATCCCGATGACGGTTCGATGCGGATGGTCCAGATTAGACCTCCCTCGATGATCGAACGATGGACGTATGGGGAGATCGGATGGTTGATGTACAAACTGGGCGAGGATCAAGATCCAACAGCGCTCGTCAACGGTGGAAGAACAGTTGAAGAACTCATCGGGGGCGAGTTTGAAATCGAGGTACTCCTGCTTCCGACCTCGCCGAGCCTTGCTTATAGCTTTGGCATGCTCCTGCACCTCCGATGAAGCTCCCAGGTGCCTCTTAAAGGCTCCGGAGAACCTTGGAAGGTCCCAGGAGGTCTCGTGAACTCCAGCGGACCTGGGGGATATACATGATGATCTTCGAGCCCTAGAAGCCTCCTTCGGGTCCTGCAAATGACAAGAAAAGACACAGTAGCAAAGTGAGAGCAAGACCTGGCTTTTATTGGTGGAAGGGAGGCAATGGAGCGGTGGAACGGTGGCGGCCGAAGCGGAACTCCGGCGAAGGCGTATGAACTAAATAACTAAGCTAATCGACGAATTAATAACTTTAGCTAGACCAATTAATTATACTAAGAAAGAAATGCAGTAAAAAGGGAGGAAAAAGAGGACCTCAAGCCGCAGGATGATGAATACCCATTCATCACTCTTTATTCTTATATTTTAGCTACAAAAACCTTTGCAAATGCATGTATATGCATGTAAATACAAATAATTATCAAAAGCATGCATTGTATAAAGTTTAATAATTAGCATGTTTTTATGCAAAAATAAAAGAATAAAGATTAAAAAGAAAAAAAGGGAAATATTGAGCAACCTAACCCAAGGGAGGGCTCAGCATGGGCCTGACCGCATAAAAGCCAAAGTAGAGGGAGATAGGGGCTCATGTGTGTAAATATTTATGTAAATAAATAAAAGTATTTTCCTCACAAAAATAGCTTAAAATATGCTTGTAAATATTTGTATATACTTATAAGTATAAAAACAAAAGATAAAAAGATAAAAATAAAAAAGAAGCCAAAAACATCACTCATCATGTACATAGACCACCCACCTTTATATTTATTCAGCCTTATAAATAAATAAAATTAATTTCCAAAATTTTTGTAAATATTTTATATTATATAATGTAAATAAATAAAATAAAAACAATTAAAACAAAAAAAATAAAAAATAAAAATAGCAAAATTAAAAACACAAAAATATATTGTAAATATACCATGTATATAGATGTACATATGTATTTATTTCACCTATGTAGATAAATAATAAAAATAAGATAAAAATGTCTTTTTATTCCTTATTTTATAATATAAATAAACAAAATATAAAATGGGAATAAAAATGTATAAAAATAACAATTAAAAAAATCAGAAATTAAAAACCTTATATTGTATATATACCTATATATAGTTATATAATGTACATACCTTATTTTTATTTCGAAAAAATAATTAAAAATCACAAAAAAATAGAAAAAAATGAAATAAAAAGATTTCATGTTTTAACTTTTCCCAAATTCGGCCATTTTCTACCTTTTATTTCACTTCCAAATATTATCCACGTGGCCTTCACCTATTGGCCCTGGGGATGTTGACCGCCCGGTCAACTACCCCCTCCCCCAGGACCACTTCCCATGGGTCCTTAGCGGGTGACCCGTTTCTCGGATTTTTCCCGTCTAAACCCGATCACCTACCACCTAAACCCTGGGTCCGACTCCTTAATGATGCATCCGAGACCCTCGCCAGAGCCTTCACCTCGGGATCCGCGCGCTTCATCGCCCTACCCGCGCCTGTCTTCCCAGACCCTCCACCATATATATCCTCAGCTCAGCCACCTTAAATCTCATCTTTGGCCACTCGATTCCACCTCCCGTGAGCTCCATTGCGTAGGCGAGAGTGACAGCTTGGCCCCTGTGGTGTCGAAGCGAGGAGAGGGAGCGAGACCACTGATCCGGCGAAGCTTCACCGCCTTGCTCCGCCACCAGCAGGAGCTCGAGCCTCGGAGGGAGACGCTCCTCGAGGCGACGACCCAGAGCTGCGCAAGCTCATCCCTAGTCTCATCAGCCACCCAGGTAGTCCCGTAGGCTTTGCTTTTTCTTTGATTTCCCATTTCCCCCAAATCGCTGCTCCGCCGTCCCCCGCCGATTCCGATCGATTCCGACCACCAACCGACCATCGGGCTTCACCATAGCCATCGCCTCCTTCCCGCGCACCTTCTCCATATCTCCATCCAACCCAGCTCGCACAGGAGCTGGGATTCGAGCTCCACCGTCCCCGCCTTCGTCGAAGCTCGCCCATACCGCATCACAGGCCACCTTCACCCGCCTAACCGGGTCGAGGAAGTTTGCCCTCGACCCGCGAGCCTTCTGGACTGTTTGGCAGGTTCAATGAGGGCCATCTGAGGTCCTTTGACATCGAGCCAAGAGGCGCAGCTCCGCCGACCTTGCCGGAGCTCCTCAGAGCTCGGCCGGGTCATCGGAGACCCCCATCCGACGCGGAGGCCCACGCCGCACCTTGTCCGATCATCAGCGCCCCGCGAGGAGCCTCGGAGCGAGCGCATTGGGCCGGCGAAGTTCGTCGGCCACCTGTTCTTCGAGGATCTTCAGCAGCCGTCCGATCAGCCTCGACCTCCAGTTTGCATCTCGACCATCCATTCCCAGAGGAGCAGCCACCGTCCGATCCTTGGAGAGGAGATCTGGACCGCCCGATGCGCGAGGGTTAGCCATAGAGAGCCACGACCATCCGATGCACCACGTGGCTTAGCCCTAGCCGTCGGATCACTGCGAGGACCCCAGCCTTGGAGCGCCCGCCGATCTCCACCGTTGATCACTTCACGTGGCGTCCATCCTGCGGTCCGCATTAATAAAGGGTAATTTACCCTTAGTCCCCCTCTATTATTTCGTTTCGTATTTAGTCCTGTGATTACGTAGTATAGTTGTTTAGTTTTTGGGATATTTGCATAGAGGACCCTGCATTTTATTTACTTTGCATTTATGCCCCTGTACGTTGTGTGACACGTGCTTCGTCACGTGGTTTCTGGTATATTTGCATCTTATGCCCCTGTAGTTCTGGATATTAATGAATGGATGAAAGTTTTTGGAATATTGCATTTATACCCCTGTGCGTATTTTAATTGAGCATGTGCGGATATTTGTGGGTTATTTGCAGATAAGCCCCTGGGCTTTTGGTAGCTGTTACCAAATAGCCCTCGGGACTTACTTTCCTTACATTTGGGTCCCTGAGTGCCTCAGGCGCGTGCTATGCACGTGTTCACCTGGGTCAATTGCACCAGACCCCCCAGACTTTCGGGTATTTGCACATAGGTCCTTATGGACAGTGCCCCTCTTTATTTTTGAATAAAATAGCAAACTACCTCCAAATCCAACGAAATTTGGATACATGGCTCCTGCCATAGTGTAAAATTTTCAAGGATTTTTGGAGACATTTACGAGTTGATTTGATATTTTTAAAAGTTCAAAAACATCTAATTTTGCTACTGTCTAACTTTAAAAATCACAAAAAAATATTAAATAGTATCTAAAAATTACAAAAAACTTGTCTACTGCTTGTTTAGTTGTGTTTGATTTTCTAGCCAATTTTGGCCATTTTTCATTACTGAAAACCACTAAAAACTGAAAAACACTTAAAATCTTATAAAAATTATAATAAATAAACCAAAAACCCAAAAATAATAATATAGGTGCCTAATTTTTCCTTGTTTTATTCTCTATAAAGGAAAAATACCTCCAGGCTAATTTGGGCTTCTAGATATTTTATCTAGTCCTTTTTGCTCTGCTGGACAGTACCTATAGTTTCAGTCACTGTTTCATTTTTTGAAAATTAAATAAACATCAGAGAAATCCCAAAAATTCACCAAAAACACTAAAAATTATAAAACACATAAAAATATTTTTGTTAGAAATTTTGGTTGATTTTTAGTGCATTTAATAAATTGTTGAAGTGTGTAGTTTCTTTGCTTTTATTATTTTCTTAACATATTAAAAATCCAAAAAATTATAAAAACCCTTAAAAACCACCAAAAATATCTTCTCTTCTCTGATTGACTACTTCGTAGGCCGTGAGGCCAATCCGTGCTCCTTGTGTTCGACCCTGGTCGCTATACCAGGTTAATAAAATTGCAAGACCGCTAGTTCGTTTGGAGTGATTTTATCTTATATTGGTAGTTTATTTTTCTTGATTGATTGAGTCCGAGTGATTGAGGTCGCGACGACTATTTAACACCTTTACCTCAGTCGCTTGGTCGGCCTTCAGAATGGCGTCGTTGCCGGGGAGCACAGCTTAGTAGTCAGTTTTTGAGTTTTTCTGCGGTTTTTCTTTTCGCGGCTTTTTGTATAGATTCCTGTAGATATATTGTTCTGACATTATTATTTTTAAAATAATATGGTCTGACACTTGTCTTCTTTCTTGCGAGGGCCCAAGGACTGCGGAGGCGACTTTCGAGGAGCCGACGCAACCGCGGGATTCGGAGGCGGCTCCTTTCTGTACGGAGCCGCAGGAGAGAGCGAGGGAGGAGCTGAGTGAGAGAGGAGCGTAGATTAGTTTTATTTCTCGCATTTTAGAACTATTGTAATAATACAGGTACACTCGGACAGACACTTGGACTCTCGGGTCTGTTTCGCCGAGCACCGGTGTGCTCGGGGGACCCCTTAGACTAGTTTAGATTTTTCGCGGTTTTTCGTAGTTTTAGCTTTTTAGCTGCCTTTTACGGTTTTCAGCGGTTTTTCTCGAGCCCCTAGATTTAGGATTTTCTGCTTGACTGTGCTGTAATTAGTAGGATCCCCACACTTAATTGCCTGCCTGTTCCAATAGAGCGATAATTGGACCTACTAATAATTCACTAATAAAAATAGCTTAGTCGCTTTCCTGAGAGACTACGCGCCGCAAGCCTGCCCCGTCAAGTGCTACTCCTGAACTCGACTTGTCGAGAAGAGGAGGGGTGGGTCTAGACCGGACTCTTTGGATCGAGGGCGAGTAACTAAGCTAGACGGTTCTGTCGAGTAGAAATTGCCTGTTTAGGACTCGGTTTTTCACCGCTGCACCATATAGGTAGTTTCTTTTCAGTCCTTACATTTATGCGCGGATCATCTTGCATGTAGACTGCTGGAGTCAGGTACGCATTTCTATCTCTGCATGCATCATTGATTTATCGCGCATCAACTTTTTCGTCTTCTCCCCCCTGTTTTGGACTTAATAACCAGGAGAACCAAAAAATTCGTTAGGCGTTTTTGCTTGCATTAAAAATACCTAAAAAACAAAAACAATAAAATCGGGACTGCTAATCATACTTGACCTAAAAGACACTTCACTGAAAATCTGTCTTGGGGAGAGTAACCCCCTCCTTGTTTGGTTTGGATGAGCGAGAGAGTGAACCGCACATTAGAATAGAGCCTCCGATCTTTCTTGACTGATTACCGGCTTTCAGTACGGGATAGTCGGTTGAGAAATATCTGGATACCTATTTACCTCACGTAATCGCTCTGATAGACTGGATGATCACCTAAAATAAAATCGACAAGATAATTGACCGATCCCTTTCGGTCTTCAGCTTTGTGTGCGTAGGTGAATTGGGGGTTTGCTTGCTCATCTTGTGTGATTGTCAGATCCCTTCGATCTTTCCCCATCTTCCTCCATCTATTTACCACCCTCCCTCCCTTCAGTCTCCCTCTTCTTCTTCTCCTTTACCCCTGGATGATGGATCTCCCGTACTTCGAGCCGACTCTTACGGCTTCTTCTCCATCTTCTGACCATTACTCCAGTCCACCTTCTAGGGAGGTCGGATCTCCGACCAACCTCCCGCTCCCTCCCTCCCTTTCATCTCACTACTCTGGGCATGTTGTGCTAGACGTCCGAGGATACCAGATAGAGCAGATGCGAGACCCGGACGATACTGTTGCTGAGTTGAGAACGCACTCCGTTGGTGACCAGAGAGAGCAGTGGAAATCAGCAGACATATCCTATTCCAGAAGGATGGAGGAGCATATAGCACAGGGAGCTCAGTCAGCTTCTACAGTAGGTCCATTCGTCTTGGATTTGGATTACATTCAACGACTGCCGACATTTTCAGGAGAGGCACACGAGGAGCCTTATCTTCACCTGTCCGCATTCGAGGAGTTTTGTAGAGCACGGAGATATTCAGATGTCTTTGCAGAGGAGCTGATGACGAGGACCTTCCCATTCACACTTCACGACAGAGCCATGAGATGGCATCGCCGATTGGGGAGGACATTCGAGACGTGGGGAGAGCTACGCTGAGAGTTTCTACAGAGATACTTCCCTCCATGTAGAGCAGATTTCATGCGGTCTTTGATCACCGATTTCTCAGTAGACCCCCATGAAAAAGCGAGATAGCGAGAGCCGCTAAATAGCGGTCTGACAAGTCAGACTCACTGTCGCTGATGCGACTGCTCAAACTTCCTCGGTCTTCAACAATTAACCCATACAATCAATCAGAGAATGAGTAGCAAGGATTAAAATTTATTATACCCTACTAAAGATGTACAATGGCAAGCAAGTAGGGGTCGAACTCAAGAAGCAAAGGCGTAGAGCATAGATAAGAATCCAATCCTAGGTCTATTAAGCAACTCAGCCAATCTAGAATTTTTGTGGGTTTTTGATTTTATATTTTTTTTAATTTTTAATTTTTGTATTTTGTATTTTGATTTTCAATTTACTGATTTTATATTTTCTTTTTGTATTTTATATTTTTATATTTTCTTTTTCAATATTGGAAAATAAAGACAATGTAATAAAAGGGAAACTAAAGTATTTATAAAAATAGATAAAAAATACTCAAAAATAAGGAAATAAAGTCTTTTTGGTCTTTTTATACTTTTTTACTGTTTTTGTGATTTTTGGGTAATTTTTAGAATGTTTTTGGTATTTTTAATTATCAAAATAAAGAAAACAGTGGCGAAAAGGCAAGGCTGAAACTAAAATGGAGAAATAAAATGGCAAACAGTAACAAAAATTCTCCACTTTAATTTTCACTTAAAGATAACAAAACAAAGAAAATTCAGGAAAAGAAAACACTATTTTTGGATTTTTAATGAATTTTATAAATTTTTATGAAGGTTTTTAGTGTTTTGCAATTTTTAGGAGTTTGGTTTTATATTTTTTTAATGATTTTTGGTCTGGAGCTAAGACACACTAAGGGCAACAAAATATATTTTTTTGAGATTTTTCTGATGAGTTTTTATATTTTTTAGGGATTTTCTAGGCTAGACTGTGCACAAAATGACTATTTTTGAATTTTTCATAATAATAAAATGCAATAATTATGGAAAATAAAAATAGGCCGTTAAACTACACTACAGCAGGAAACTACTTTGATTTTTGGGGATTTTTTGATGTTTTGTAGACGCATGCAAAAATTACTATGAGCAAGAAGAAAACCTCACACAACCAGGGGCGTTTTTGTAATATCAAGAAAATATGAGGGCTTGCGTGCAATATTTCCAGAAAATAAATAACTACAATAAAACTTTTAAGGACCAAAGTTAAATAACAAGACAAGCGAGGGTGCCCTTGCAAAAGCACCAAAACCACGTGCGTCGCACGCGCCTCTAGCAGGGGCACCAACGTAATATTACAAAACAAATGGTTCAGAATGCAATTTCTACAGAAGTTTTAAAGCAACCAAGGAAAGTTTTAATACTTAATTACTAAATACAAAAACGGCCTGGGTAAGGAAGCAAAATTACCCAAGGCCTGGGGCGTATCCACGGCTGGGCGAAGACACTACGCCACGTGTCGGCTCAGGGACGGCTGATACCCCTTCGTGTTCCACGGCCACGATTAGAGCGCTGACACTGATCGAACGGCCAAAACTCGCGGCTGATCGCACGGCTGCTGTTGAATCTGGAGGGGGAACCCGATCTGACGGACTCGAAGGGACCAGCAAGAACAATGAAGAACTCGAGGGTGGCGAGTTTTAATCGACCGCCGCTCGAGCTCCCCAGCCCCTGCGACGTCTCCGACCCCTCAAGAAGGTTTCCACGGCTGCCCCCCGGCGGATGATGCCTCCAGTTGGTGCGGCGGAGCAGTAGCAACGGCCGGCGTACCTGGAGCAGCGCCGAGCTCCAGGTTCTCCCGGTCCAAGCAAATCTCGACCCCTGGAGGGGGTCTTTGAAGACCTGGGAACTGCAAAACAAAGGGGGTGAAAACGTTGGGGGCAAAATGCCCCAACGTCGCGGAGTATTTCGCACAGGAGAAGGGCTAGACGGAAATGTGGAAATGGCCGGCGAACTCGATGCCGGCCGCGGGAAGCGAGGTATTAGGACGGATGCCGATCGAAGATATCGAAAGGGGGAAGGTGACTTTAGCTTCTTAACACTAGAGCTTCAAAGAGCAAGGAAGAAAAGAGGGAAAGAGAGGGGAAGAAATGCCTCACCAACGCGCGCGGGCAAGGTGCTCCGGCGGCCACTTCGGCAAGGGGATCTGCCTCAATTCGACACCACCTCGGTCCAATGAGAAGCCCGACGAACTCCTGCTGTCACCAGGAGTATCTTCAAAGTCTTAGGTTAGGATTTTGGTGGTGGAAGAGGGATCAAGAGGGAATGGAAGGAGATGGGGCGTTTTTGAAAGTTGGACGAGGGGCGACCTTCGAGGCAAGATCATGGGCGAGGCTTTGGTCAAAATGCCAAAATGATGCATGGGCGTGGTAGCTGGATGGTGGATCTTCTAAAGTCGTGAAGAAACCGAGGCCAATCGGTGAAAGGTGCGGTCTACAAAAAGCCGTGAAGTTCAAGGAAAAATACAGTCTGACATGTACAGACCTTGGTCAGAGAGCTGACCAAGGTCAACCAAGGGCTGAAGCTGGTTGGTCCACGTGGACCAACCAGAAAAACCTTGGAAAAAATATTTTATTAATTCATTTTAAAATAGAAAATGAATTAATTAAATTTTGCTTATAAAATAAAAAATGTTTAAAATTTTATAAATTATTTTATTATGATTTTTATTTATTTTTATGAGTTATGTTTTTACAAGTTGCTTTTATACCCCTATAGGTATCTATATCTATATATTTAAGTATTTTATTTTTATTTAGATATTTTTAATTTTATTATTTTTGTTTCTTATTTTATAAAATTATAAAATACTTTTATGTACATAAATATATTTTTATTTTATTTTATTGATATATTTTGTATATTAAATAAAATAGAAGTGTATTTTATATAGGTATAGGTGTATGTATAATACCTATGTACAAGTATTTTTATTTGAGTTGTAATGATGTTTTTATTATGATTTTAAAATACATAATTATTATAAGTATTATTTACAACATTATAAAAATATAAAATTATAAAAATAATAAATAAATAATAAATTGAATATTTTAATATGTACAAGGTACAATGGGGGTCCAAAACTCAACTTTCAAACCGTAGCTCCGCCAAATGCGAAACCACCACCATTAATTAGCTTATTTTCTTCTATATACAATTAAAGGTGAGTACGCTGCATTTGGAGTTTTTATTTGTGAGATACGGGTCTGGGAAGTTGGGATTCTGGATTTTTATTCAGACCATAACTTTTTATCTGTACATTATTTTTCTGTGAAATCAATTTTGTATTTTTCTTTACAAAATTATCTACAACTATCATGTACAAAGTTTCTTTATTTGATGTATAAAAAGTGGAACCAAAAATAGGTCCCAAAATGAATAAAGAATGAATAAAATGTATAGGTATTTTACCTGTGTTTTGGCCCTTATCTCCCCCTACTTTATTCCTTGTCGACCTATTCATCAAGATGCCTAGGTCTCGAGGTTTCGGGTCATAAAATATTTACAATATTTTATTCTTTTTCTTTTCTTTTCTTTATTCTATAATTTTGGCATTAAAAACCGTATTTTATACAGTATTTACACACCTATGCATGAATGCTAAAATGCATGAATTAATGCTATTTACACGCATTTACTAGGGTTTTTAAGGCCAAAATGATAGAATAAAGATGATGAAATGTAGCTTCATCACCCCAGGAGCCATTGCACGAGGCATGGCCGAGGTTTCTTGACCTCCTGAGGAGATTTCCTGAGCACAGACTTCCACTGACAGACTTGATAGAAATCTCCATGCGGGGGATGACCGCAGAGCAGATAGCACTGGTGATTACCACATGTGGCGGTTCACACCGCAGTTCAGACATTCACTTACTGGACACCATCTCGAGTTTACTTTCACAGAGATCTTCTTCACGAGATGCCGTAGTCGGGACAACACATATGGACGATGTTGTACCAGTGCGGTGTGTTACATTACATGATGAGTCAGCTTCTACACACCAGCCTGAGGACTTGGACCAGACAGCACCACTGACAGAGGATATGACTGCCATAGCAGAGGTTTAGACCCAGAGTCTACTTGAATTCCCGTTGGTCTTCCAGCTGGAGTTCGAGTCAGCCCCAGAGTTCCCAGTTGATGAGTCTTGGATATCAGACCTTCTGATACTCCAGGAACCGGAGGAGCCCCCACTTTTGCAACATTGATTCAGACACTTCATATTCCAGTCCCGGAGGAGTCAGCTTCCTTTCTGCAGAGATACTTCTTGGACACGGACAGCTACCAGGACTCAGCCCAGCAGCCAAAGCTCGAGGAGGGACACCACTTTGAGAGTACAGACACAGAGAGCCCCATCTTCGAGCCTTTTGTCCTCCACTTTGTTGAGAGAGATACACTTCCTGAGGACTAGCTGACAACCAGCATAGCCGCAGAGCGAGGATCAACCGCATACACTTTGCCAGCTTCCGCGGTGTTGACCAGTACCTTCTCCTGCTTCCAGATTGCCGAGAGCTACACTTCCGATAATGATGCAGCCTGGTGCACCGAGTGGACACTTGATAGCACTGCAGATGCCCATCTAGATCCAGATCCTCTTCTTGTCACTCCTGATCTCGCATTTCTCCCCGAGGGTTATCTGCGGGAGGATGCCGCACTCGATGAGTACTCGGTTTCACCTACTGAGAGTGTTTCCGGTCTGGCGGAACACGAAGCCGAGTCTTTAGATCATTCTGATTCTGAGTCTTCTCACCTCGACGACCCTCACGAGGATGAGCCCATTCTGGAGATATTCGATGATTTGCCTGATCTGATTCTATTTCATGCATCGGATATCAGTCTGCTTAGAGAGTCTCCTGATCTTGATTGTCCACACCTGTTTGAGACACTGATTGACGTGGAGGATTCTATTATTGATCCATCCTTCTCCACGTTTGATTTCTTCGGCTCCACACTCCCACTCCAATCTGACCCAGAGCCGCTGCTTTCTTTTGTGCTACCGGACCCCGATCACTTCTTTCCATATCACTGGCCGGTAGCAGACACCCGCTTGATTGCATACCTGGGTGTCTTTGTTTACACTGTTGAGTTCGTCGCTGTTTCCATACCGAGATTGCGACGACAGTACGTCATGCGACTTACCGATGTCGTCCTGAACCTTGATACTTCATTATCCTAGCCTTTACGCCCAGATAGGGGCGTAAAATCTAGCGCTTGTTGAGAGGCACCTCAACATTGTACTCTTTTGTATATACGTGTTTTGTCTTAGTTTGATCTTTCTGTCTTCCGTTCTTGTTTTCACCCCAGGTCTCGCCTAGGATTATCTTTGTTATACATAGGATATTCCTCATCCTAAGTATAGGGGGGTGGAAACACCAGGTTGTTCATTCGTTCTGTTTCATCACTTCTGTTGTGTTGCCTATACTTAAGGTGCTTCACCTTAATTATAGGGGGAGTGATGACCCTCCACCTTGCATATATGTGTCAATTTTCGTCCTGTCTTGCTACCCCTGTTTTGCTGCCTATACTTAGGGATATTTCACCCTAAGTATAGGGGGGTAGACCCTGTATATTCTTCACTCGGATTTCCCTTCATGTACAGCTTTCTATACTTAGGATTATTTAATCCTAAGTATAGGGGGAAACCACCGAGTTCTCCTCATTCTATTCATTCATTCATCTTTGTATCTAGCCATTCCTTTTCACTTCCCTGTTACTAAGCACGAGTTATGTCTTCTTCATCGCTCTTGATCACTCTGAGGACATCGTTCGAGCTAAGTATAGGGGGTGTGTATATATTTCATATATACTTTAGCCATAACTCGTACTTTGTGTGAGAGTGTTAATAAATAAAATGGCTAAAAACCTTAAAAAATCACAAAAATTAAAAAAAAATTCCTGTACATAATCATTCTTTTATTGCACATACATAGCTAGTATACAAAATTATTTTTGTAAAAATATTTTCAAAAATCTTTTGTGTAAAGTTTGTGTAAATATTTTCTTATCAAAACTATGTATATAGTACAAAATTTTTCCAAAAATGTTTTGAAAATCAAAAGTTTGCAAAAATCTTTTGTAAATATTTGTAAATACTTTTGCAAAACTTGCACTTCATGCATCCATCCATTCATGATTTCAAAACATTTTTCAAAAATTTTGCATGACTGTAAATAGTTGTAAATAGCATCTTTGTATATATATGTATATAGTTTTTCCTGGATGATAGTTGACATTTAAACTAAGCCTGGAATTAAATTGAGAAATGGAGCTTGATTAAGATCTTAATCCACCTAATTCTAAGAGGAACCTTATAGGGCTTAGGGTTAAGGCTTTTCAGGTCCATAAGGACTTAATTCTTTGAGTCCACTAGGCTATGAGCATATGTCATCTTGATGAGCCTAAGTAGAGCACTTAACAACACACGCATGACTCTTAGAGACATTGGCTTGACTTGCACCAGCACTTTACACATGGCTCTCCACGGATGAGGTGGTGACGAGGCAGTTTCCTTTGGCTTGGGGTAGCATATGAGGGTAGTACTTCTAGGCGGAACCTCTCTTATTCTTCTAGTGAAGGAAGTGCGTCTCAACTTGGTCTAGTGGTGATGAAGGCTAAAGACAGAAGCCGTGGGTTGCAATAAAGCTTCAAAAGAGGGATAGTCTACCGGCTCAAGAGGAAAATTTCTTGTATATATGCTGCACCATGTAGATATGTTGTACTGAGGCACTTGAAAAAAAATTGCAAAATGCAAAAAGAACTCCAAAAAAGTGGTGGGTCGGATTGAAAATTTAATAACCCCACCGGAGTGCATATAGTAAAATAAAGCAAAAGCTTATGGTATCCATGTTACATCTCATGAATCTTGCAGCGGGAGACTTAGATACACTGGCTGAGCTTCCAAAAGTCTATACTTCTTCCCCCTCTTCTTGAGCCGGTGGCACTTGAACTTAGAAGGGAATACCCCGCTTCTCGAGGAAAGAGTTGCTAGACCAAGGCATTAGAGTTACCAGGTTGAGGGAGGTTGTTTCTTTGTTACTTCTGAGGTGGGGAGCTACATATCACTTACACTGCATGGAAAGATTCATGGTCATTAGAGTTTGTGTATGTAGACTTGTTCTGATCTGGTTTATTGAGGAGTCTTGTCCATAGATTGGTGGAACTTAGAGGCTGTTGAGTTTTAAGCTTAAGTCTAAATAAGGTTCCGACACATTAATAATCCAAAGATCTGATCGAGCTCCATATTTCAATTTAATGAAGGAAAGTTTAATATTCAACCTTGATCCATGTACATTCCCCTCTTTTTCTTTTTCTTTCTTTCTTTTTCACTTCTTTTTCAAATAAGTGTTTGCTAAGGAACTAGCAAAAGTTAAGTATAGGGGGTGATGAATACCCATTCATCACTCTTTATTCTTATATTTTAGCTACAAAAACCTTTGCAAATGCATGTATATGCATGTAAATACAAATAATTATCAAAAGCATGCATTGTATAAAGTTTAATAATTAGCATGTTTTTGTGCAAAAATAAAAGAATAAAGATTAAAAAGAAAAAGAGGGAAATATTTAGAATAAATATTGAGCAACCTAACCCAAGGGAGGGCTCAGCATGGGCCTGACCGCATAAAATCCAAAGTAGAGGGAGATAGGGGCTCATGTGTGTAAATATTTATGTAAATAAATAAAAGTATTTTCCTCACAAAAATAGCTTAAAATATGCTTGTAAATATTTGTATATACTTATAAGTATAAAAACAAAATAAAAAAAGATAAAAATCAAAAAGAAGCCAAAAACATCACTCATCATGTACATAGACCACCCACCTTTATATTTATTCAACCTTATAAATAAATAAAATTAATTTCCAAAATTTTGTAAATATTTATATTATATAATGTAAATAAATAAAATAAAAACAATTAAAACAAAAAAATAGCAAAATTAAAAACACAAAAATATATTGTAAATATACCATGTATATAGATGTACATATGTATTTATTTCACCTATGTAGATAAATAATAAAAATAAGATAAAAATGTCTTTTTATTCCTTATTTTATAGTATAAATAAATAAAATATAAAATGGGAATAAAATTGTATAAAAATAACAATAAAAAAATCAGAAATTAAAAACCTTATATTGTATATATACCTATATATAGTTATATAATGTACATACCTTATTTTTATTTCGAAAAATTAATTAAAAATCACAAAAAAAATAGAAAAAAATAAAATAAAAAGATTTCATGTTTTAACTTTTCCCAAATTCGGCCATTTTCTACCTTTTATTTCACTTCCAAATATTATCCACGTGGCCTTCACCTATTGGCCCTGGGGATGTTGACCGCCCGGTCAACTACCCCCCCCCCCCAGGACCACTTCCCACAGGTCCTTAGCGGGTGACCCGTTTCTCGGATTTTTCCCGTCTAAACCCGATCGCCTACCACCTAAACCCGGGTCCGACTCCTTAATGATGCATCCGAGACCCTCGCCGGAGCCTTCACCTCGGGATCCGCGTGCTTCATCGCCCTACCTGCGCCTGTCTTCCCGGACCCTCCACCATATATATCCTCAGCTCCGCCACCTCAAATCTCATCTTTGGCCACTTGATTCCACCTCCCGTGAGCTCCATTGCATAGGTGAGAGTGACAGCTTGGTCCCCGTGGTGTCGAAGCGAGGAGAAGGAGCGAGACCACTGATCCGGCGAAGCTTCGCCGCCTTGCTCCACCACCAGCAGGAGCTCGAGCCTCGGAGGGAGACGCTCCTCGAGGCGACGACCCAGAGCTGCGCAAGCTCATCCCCAGTCTCATCAGCCACCCAGGTAGTCCCGTAGGCTTTGCTTTTTCTTCGATTTCCCATTTCCCCCAAATCGCTGCTCTGCCGTCTCCCGCCGATTCCGATCGATTCCGACCACCAACCGACCATCCGGCTTCACCATAGCCATCGCCTCCTTCCCGCGCACCTTCTCCATATCTCCATCCAACCCAGCTCACACAGGAGCTGGGATTCGAGCTCCACCGTCCCCGCCTTCGCCGGAGCTCGCCCATACCGCATCACAGGCCACCTTCACCTGCCTAACCGGGTCGAGGCAGTTTGCCCTCGACCCGCGAGCCTTCTGGACTGTTTTGCAGGTTCAATGAGGGCCATCTGAGGTCCTTCGACATCGATCCAGGAGGCGCAGCTCCGCCGACCTCGCCGGAGCTCCTCAGAGCTCAGCCGGGTCATCGGAGACCCCCATCCGACGCGAAGGCCCACGTCGCACCTTGTCCGATCATCAGCGCCCCGCGAGGAGCCTCGGAGCGAGCGCACTGGGCCGGCGAAGTTCGCCGGCCACTTGTTCTTTGAGGATCTTCAGCAGCCGTCCGATCAGCCTCGACCTCCAGTTTGCATCTCGACCATCCATTCCCAGAGGAGCAGCCACCGTCCGATCCTTGGAGAGGAGATCTGGACCGCCCGATGCGCGAGGGTTAGCCACAGAGAGCCACGACCGTCCGATGCACCACGTGGCTTAGCCCTAGCCGTCGGATCACTGCGCGGACCCCAGCCTTGGAGCGCCCGCCGATCTCCACCGTTGATCACTCTACGTGGCGTCCATCCTGCAGTCCGCATTAATAAAGGGTAATTTACCCTTTTGCCGCCTCTGTTATTTCGTTTCGTATTTAGTCCTGTGATTACGTAGTATAGTTGTTTAGTTTTTGGGATATTTGCATAGAGGACCCTGCATTTTGTTTACTTTGCATTTATGCCCCTGTACGTTGTGTGACACGTGCTTCGTCACGTGGTTTCTGATATATTTGCATCTTATGCCCCTGTAGTTCTGGATATTAATGAATGGATGGAAGTTTTTGGAATATTGCATTTATACCCCTGTGCGTATTTATTTGAGCATGTGCGGATATTTGTGGGTTATTTGCAGATAAGCCCCTGGGCTTTTGGTACCTGTTACCAAATAGCCCTCGGGACTACCTTTCCTTACATTTGGGTCCCTGAGTGCCTCAGGCGCGTGCTACGCACGTGTTTGATGAATACCCATTCATCACTCTTTATTCTTATATTTTAGCTACAAAAACCTTTGCAAATGCATGTAGATATATGTAAATATAAATAATTACCGAAAGCATGCATTGTGTAAAAACCTGTAATTAGCATGTTTTTGTGCAAAAATAAAAGAATCAAGAGTAAAAAGAAAAAGAGGGAAATATTTAGAATAAATATTGAGCAACCTAACCCAAGGGAGGGCTCAGCATGGGCCTGACCGCATAAAAGCCAAAGTAGAGGGAGATAGGGGCTCTTGTGTAAATAATTATGTAAATAAAATAAAAATATTTTCCTCACCAAAAATACAGTTGTAAATATTTGTATATAGTTATAAAAGATAAAAACAAAACAAAAAGTTAAAAAGCAAAAAAAATCAAAAATACCCTTTCATCATGTACATAGACCATGCCTCTATATTTATTTAACCTTGTAAATAAATAAAGTTATTTTCAAAACTTTTTGTAAATATTCTAGGTTATATATTGTAAATAAATAAAATAAAAAGAATCAAAACAAAAATCAAATAAAAATTACAAAATTCAAAATATAAAAAAAATTCATTGTATATATACCATGTATATAGATGTATATATCTATTTATTTTACCTATGTATATAAATAATAAAAACAAAATAAAAATACTCTTTTATTCCTTATTTTATATTATAAATAAATAAAATATAAAATAGGAATAAAATTGTACAAAAATAATAATTAAAAATCAAAAATCAAAAGCCTACATATTGTATATATACCTATATATAGATATATAATGTATATACCTTATTTTTATTTCCAAAAATTAATTAAAAATCACCAAAAAATAGAAAAAAATAAAAGAAAAATAATTCATGTTTTAAGTTTTTGCAAAATCGGCCATTTGCTGCCTTATTTTTGAGCTTCAAATCTTTTCCACGTGGCAGCTTCTCATTGGCCCACGGAGATGTTGACCTCCGGTCAACTCCCTCCGCGGACCTCCTTCTCCAGCGGATCTCGCGCCCGACCCGACTTCTCCTCTTTTTCCTCGCTCGATCCGCTCGCCATCTCCGCAAACCCCGGGTCCTATCTCTTCTTCGTGCATCCGAGACCCTCGCCGGGGTATCCACATCGGGATCCGCGCTTCTCACAGCCCTACCCGACCAGCCCTAGCCGGACCTGCACCCACTTAAATACCCAGCTCCGCCACCCATTTTCTCTATCTTTGGTCATTCCCATTCTACCCTGTGAGATCCAGAGCGATTGCCCGAGTGACAGAGAGCATCTCCACCTGTTGTAGCGAGGCGAGGAGGAGGTTTCCATCGATCCGGCGAGTATCACCGCCGTGCTCCGCCCTGAGCAGGAGCCAGAGCCTTGGACGTCGGCGGTCCTTGAGGCGAAGACCCAGAATTGCACAAGCTCGACCACAGCCCACCCATCCACCCAGGTACCCTCTTAGCTTAGCCATTTCGTCTGATTTCCATTTTGCCCCAATTCGCGCCGCCATCGATTCTCGCTGATTCCGACCACCTCACACCTCCATTCGATCATCGGAATCCATCGTCACCTCCGCTTTTCCCCCGCGCACCTTCTCCGCCCCTCCGTTCAACCCAGCTCGCACAGGAGCTGGGGTTCGAACCCCTTCGTCGTCGCATCGCCGGGGTTCGCCCGCACCACCGCACCGTCCACTTGCACCACCTCTAACGGGGTCGAGGCAGTTTGCCCTCGACCCAGGAGCTCTTTGGTTGCGTTTTGCAGGTCAATCGAGGGCTGTCTGAGGCACTTCTACTTGAGGACCGGAGCTTCTTCTCCGCCGGAGTCGACAGAGCTCTCCGGAGCTCCGCTGATTCATCGGAGACGTCCCACAGACGCGGGAGGCCAAGGCGAAGCTTCTTCGGTCACCAGAAGCCCCCGCGGAGGACCGGAGCGCGCGTACTGGGCCGGCGAAGTTCGACGGCCTCTTGTTCTTCCAGGACCCTCCAGAGCCGTCGGATTAGCCTCCCGCTCCAGGTGCCATCCTGACCGTTGGTGGCTGGAGCCCCCCCTTTGACGTCAGATCTGAGGTGAAAGATCCAGGCTGTCAGATCCACACGTCTCCTGGCCTGGACCGTTGGATCGTGCAGAGCAGCAGCAGCGTCGAGAGCCGCCCCATCCTCACCGTCCGATCGCCACGTGGCGGCCATCCATCAGCTCCGCTTAATAAAGGGTAATTTACCCTTAAGCCCTTATCTTTATGTTATTTTGCATTAGTCCTGTAAATATTTAAATACGTTTTTAGTTTTAGGGTAAATTGCATAGAGGACCTCGAGCTTAGTTTATTTGCATTTATACCCCTGCCTGTGTGAGCCACGTGCTTCGTCACGTGTATTTTTGGGATATTTGCAGTCTATGCCCTTGTTGTTCTGGCAGTTATGAAATGAATGAAATATTTTTAATATTTGCATTTATGCCCCTGTGAATGGTTTAATTCCGCATGTGCATGATTTCTTGGGTTATTTGCAGCTGAGGCCCTCGGACTTTTGGTACGTGTTACCAATTGGTCCTTGGGACTTCTTTTTATTACAGATAGGTCCCTGGGTGCCCCAGGCACGCGCTTGGCGCGTGTTTTGCTGGGTATTTTGCACCGGGACCCCCAGAACTAAGGGTATTTGCATTTTAGTCCTTGTGCACATTACCCTCTTATCATTTTTGAATAAAATATCAAATCACCTCCAAATTCGACAAAAATTTGAAACATGGCTCCTGCCATGGTGTAGGATTTTTGTAGATTTTTGAGGACATTTCTGAGTTTGTTTGCTATTTTTAAAAATTCAAAAACCTACATTTTTGCTATTGTCTAGATTTAAAAACCCCGAAAAAAAATATAAAAACTCCCCTAAAAATTCTATAAAAATTAGGTACTGTTTAGTTTAGTGTGTTTGATTTTTCTAGCCAATTTTGGCTATTTTTTACCACTGGAAAACCTTAAAAACTTAAAAACCCTCAAAAACCCATAAAAATTTTAATAAATACATTAAAAATCCAAAAACAATAAATTTGGTACCTAAATTTTCCTTATTTCATCTATTTTATAGGAAAATTACCTCCACGCCTTTTTGAGGTCCTTAGGTATTTTATCTAGGGACTTTAGGCCTGGCTGGACAGTACCATTACTTTTTGCTACTATTTGATTTTTAGAAATTAAAATAAATATCAGAAAAATTCCAAAAATTCACCAAAAACATAAAAAATTATAAAACACACAAAAATATTTTTGTTTGAATTTTTGCTTGATTTTTGATGCATTAAATAATTTGTTGAAGTGTGATTGTTTTTGTCTTTCTTATTTTCTTTACATATTAAAAATCCAAAAAAAATATATAAAAATACTTAAAAACCACTAAAAATCTGTTGTCTTTTATTTTATTCATTTCCACTACTTCGTAGGCCTTCGGCCAATCCGTGCTCCTTGAGTTCGACCCTGGGTGCTATACCAGGTTAAACACATAGCAGGACCACTTCCTTGCTTCGATTGATTTTATTTGTTTCGAGTGGTTCATTTTTCTTGATTTAGCGCATCTGAGCGACCGAGGTCGCAACGACCATCTTTGTACCTTTACCTTAGTCGTTCGGTTTTTCGCTTATCAGAATGGCGCCGTTGCCGGGGAGCACGGCTTAGTAGTCATTTCTTTTAGCTTTTCCGCGGCTTTTTGATTTTCGCGGCTTTTTATACAGAGTTTTTGTAGATATATTTTTCTCATATTTTCTGACAATAATTTGGACTGACCACTTGTCTCTTTTTCTTGCGAGGGCCCGAGGATCGAGGCGGCCGATTTCGAGAAGCCGACGCAACCGCGAGACTCGGAGGCGGCTCCCTTCTGCACGGAGCCACAGGAGAGAGCGAGAGAGAGAGTTGAGTGGGTGAGGTTAGAATAGAATATTTGATTATTGTTGTAATAATACAGGGACTCAGACTTGGACCTTTGTGGACTTGCCGTAGCGGGTCTGTTTCGCCGAGCACCGGTGTGCTCGGGGGACCCTTAGGACTTGCACGGTTTTTCGCGGTTTTTCGCGATTTTCTTCTATTTTCTTTCTGCCTTTTCCGGTGTTTACGCGGTTTTTGCTCGAGCCCCTAGACTTAGGAATTTCTGGTGATTGTGCCGTAGTTAGTAGGATCCACACACCTAACTGATTATCTGTTCCCATAGAATGTTAATTGGATCTACTAATAAATCATTAATAAAAATAACTTAGTTGCTTTCCTGAGAGCCTACGCGCCGCGAGCCTGCCCCGTCAAGCGCTACTCCTGAACTCGACCTGTCGAGAAGAGGAGGGGTGGGTCTAGACCGGACTCTTTGGATCGAGGGCGAGTGACTGAGTTAGACGGTTCTTCGCTCGAAATTGCTCGTTTAGGACTCGGCTTTCCCGTTGCATCATATAGGTAGTTTCCTTTCTGTCTTTAAATTCTGCGCGGATCACTTGCATGTAGAGTGCTGGAGACAAGGTACGCATTTCTATCTCAGCATGCATCATTGATTTCTCGCGCATCGGCTTTTCGACTTCTCCCCCCTGTTTTGGATTAAATAATCAGGAGAACCGAAAAAATCGTTAGGCCTTTTGTTTGATTTGAAAAAAAATACTAAAAAGAGAAACCATAAAATTGGGACTGGCTAAGACTATTGACCTTAAAAACCGCTCACCCTAAAAATTTTGTCTTGGGGAGAGCAACCCCCTCATTGCATGGTTTGGATGCGCGAGAGAGTGACCCGCACCCTAGGTAGAGCCTCCCGGTGCTAGTCCCGACTGATTACCGACTCTTCCGTGCGGGCCAGTCGGTTGGGATAGCATCGGATATCCTAACAGGTCACGTAAGCGCTCTGATATTTTGTGTGTTCACCAAAATAAAATAGACAAGATAATTTGACCGAACTTCCACGGTCTTCAGCTCGCATTGCGTTGGTGAACCGGGGGTTTGTTTGTGATCATAGTTGCTCCAGATCTCATCCGCCTTACTCGCCAGATCAAGATGATGGGTAGACGGTCTCTTAGGCAGCCTCTGGCTGCACCGCTTTCCGGGCGCGTCTACCTGATCATCTAGGTTGGCCCGCGAGAGCCGAGACCAGCTCTCCGAGCCCGAGTATGACTCCGCCCTGTTCCCCCTCGACCCCCTTTCTTTTGGTACTGAGAGACATGAGCCCGAGGAGAGATTAGCAGATTTGACAGCACCAGAGTTGGGCTCGTTTGATTTTGCAGACGTCGCTATGGCCGGCAGTTCAGATGATCACCCCCGTCAGCCCGAGCATTTTGTACTAGACCAGGGGGCGATCAACTCCACCCTGATCGCATCACTTGAGACAGTTCAGCAGCAGTTACGTGATCAGGGGGCATTCATGATAGAGATGAGGTGAGAGTTGGAGAGGCTCAGAGCAGAGCGAGACCAGCAGAGCGAGCCTGAGGAGATACCTGATGTAGAGGCCGCAGCCGCAGCAGCCGCAGCAGCCGCAGCAGCCGCAGCAGCCGCAGCAGCCGCAGCAGCCGCCGTCGCCGCAGCGGCAGCCGCCGCGGCAGGAGGACCACCACGACCGATGCGGGAGTTGCACAACCCCGGATCGACTTTGATGCATCACTGGGTAGTAGTGCCAGCGATCATGGGGAACTTCAAGTTCCCCCCGAACACCTTGCAGTTGCTGCCTCGTTTCCACGGACTTGCCACTGAGGAGCCCCATCTCCACCTCAGGAGTTCCTGATGATCTGCAGCACTGTCCATGATCGCCACGTGGATCAGGATACGATTCGGATGATAGCTTTCCCCTTTTCATTGGCAGATAGAGCAGCCACCTGGCTGAAACACTTGGGGAAGTTTGTCTACACCTGGGAGCAGCTCCGCACCGAGTACTTGAACAAGTACTATCCACTCGGGCAGACGAATGCAGCGAGGGCCCTGATCAGCAACTTTTCCATGTTCCCCAACGAGCAGTTTCACGAGGCATGGGAGAGGTTTCGAGAGCTCCTAGACAGATGCCCGCACCACGACATCTCCAAGCCGAACTTAGTTCAGAGCTTTTTCAGCGGGTTGACGCCAGAGCTTCAGGGTCTGGTGAACGCTTCTTGCGGCGGATCCTACTTTGCCAAGGACCACGACCAGGTCTGGGCCATCTACGAGGAGATGGCCGAAAACTACATGGTGATGTCCCAGACCAGGTTGTATACTCAGAGACCCCAGCCACAGCAGCCAGGACCCGTGCAGTACCAGCGGATAGCACGGGTAGATGCAGGTACATCCAGTTCGTCTGCAGTCGCAGCAGCACAGGCAGGGTCGTCCGCTGCGGACATGGGCATTATCAGCGAGAAGTTGGACCGCATGGAGCTGATTGAGAAGAAGCAGTACCAGAGCATCACTCAGATGGAACAGATGGCACAGGTTCTGAGCGACATGAAGACCCAGCTCATGTGTCTCCAAGAGGCACAGACGGCTTCACAGCCCCGTCTTCTGTCGCGAGGCGATACCGGCAGCAGCAGCAGCTCGTCCCAGCGCTCCAGCTCCTCACAGCAGCCTAGACAGGTTCACCTTGTACAGGCGGAGCCGTACCAGCAGCCGCAGCCTACCTACCAGTCCCCACCATCTCCAGATATGCAGATGGTGGTCTACCAGCCGGATCAGCCTCTGGCACTACTCCTGCCAGCCAACTACGATGCAGAGCCGTTGACGGATGTCAACGGGATTTGGTACGACCGCCCCCAGCCTGGGATCCGACGAGACCATCCCGTATTCAGGTGGGGGAATGGTGGTTCCCAGCCCCAGCAGCAGCCGTCTGGTCAGGGAGGGCAGTACTCCCAGCAGAGAGATCACCAGCAGTCGCAGCAGCAGCCCCCAGCATACCAGCAGCACCAGCCATCATCCTTCAGTCCGTGTCCCTATCAGCAGCAGGGACAGTCGTGGAGACGTGAGTAGCAGGCTCACCCAGTTCAGCAGCAGCACCCTTCCTCATATCCCTCTCACCACCAGCAGCAGCTCCAGCAGCCTCAGCACCAGAGAGGCTACCCGTCGGGCTCCCACGAGAGCCCCGCTTTGGATGACATCGTCCGCCTCCTCACGGACCAGCAGGCCACATTCATACGGGAGATGGATGAGTTCCGCCAGGAGATGCGGGACTTGGTGAGAGGGAAGGCCGCCATTCCTGCCCAGATCAAGCCGAACCCGAACAACCTCAAGAGGAAATCTGAGCAGGTAGTACACACTGAGTCTGCCACTCCTAGTGATCCATTTGTTGATACATCTTCGGATCTATTTGATGCTGATTTTGTCACACTTAGGAGCGGTAGGACCCCAGCAGGCAGCGGCGCCTCATCTGAGCTTCACCACGAGGATACGTCAGAGGCGCCACATGAGGAGGAGGAGAGCGGTACTGAGTCCGCTCCAGATGATGACGGTGGTACTGAAGCCACCAAGGATGCTGATCCCACCGGCGATACTGAGGCCGCCGCTTCACCAGTTCGAGGAGGTGGTACTGATGCCACCCGTTCAGCCGAGCCAGCCCGCGGTACTGACGTCGCGAGACGTCTACCAGCAGCAGCAGAGCCAGCCAGTGGTGGTACTGAGGCCACCAGTGTTTGTATTGAGAGAGATGTTGTCTTTCCTCGCTTTGATGTACCTCAGAACTTTGGTTTGAATAAAGGAAAAGGTTTAGTTTCTTCTGGTCCCACTGTGGTGCATGATGTATGTGTGGATCCGGTCGTCGAACCGTCTAGGCCTTTTCCTAGTCCTTCATCTGCGAAGGACCCTGTGATCCCCTTCCCTAGAGCCCTTCAGATGGGGAAGGGGAAGAAAAAAGAAAATCCGAAAAAGAGAGAGCTTGAGGAGTTCAGCCAGAGCATGATCAATCGCTTCCACATCCAGCTGACCCTCCAGGAGGCTTTGCAGCACATCCCCCTTCTCCAGCGTTCTTTGAGAGACAGGACTATAGTCAGGAGGAGGAGGAGGAACCACACTTCAGAGATTCACGTGCTGACCAAAGCCACGTGTTTTGCGATCCAGAACCGACTGCCAGCCAAGAGGCCGGATTCAGGGGCCCCGTATGTCAGATGCCAGATCAGTGAGCAGAGGTTCGACCGTACTATACTAGATAGCGGATCGTCGATCAACCTTCTTCCAGCAGCCCTTCTCGACCGCTTCGAGTTGGGCACTCTTCGACAGAGCAGGACAGTCCTTCAGTTCGCTGATTGATCTGTCAAGAGGCCGAAGGGGTTATTACGAGATGTTATCGTCACGATTCAGGGCCTGAAATTCCCCGTAGACTTCGTAGTGTTGGACATGGAGATCCCTGAGTCAGTGGCCGATACCCCCATCATCCTCGGTCGTCCATTCTTGGCCACAGCCAAGGCGGTGACTGATCATGATAGCGGGAAGGTGTACTTTCGCGTCGAGGGCGAGAGTATACAAATAGAGACGGTCGAGGGCTACAGAGCTAGAGAGAGAACCTGCTCAGATGCGAGTACAGATTCAGAGCAGCTGACAGACACATAGCCAGACATCCACCAGGACTGTGATTTTGTGATCATAGATGATGAGGCAGTTTGGGCAGATCCTGCAGCATAGACCATCCTCTCATATTCAGATACAGCTGATGCCGAGATGACAGCAGAGGAGAGTCTGGAGAGCACAGCCCTGGTTCAGGATACCATAGAGGTAGCAGAGCCGGTCCTTGATCGCGACACGATGTTTGGTGATGGTGGTACTGATGCCACCGCGATTGATACAGATCCCTCGGATTCAGAGTCTGATTGGGCCGATTGCTATGATCAGATGCCAGACCTGAGTCCACCGAAGCCTATAGATGAGGAGGAGGTAGATGCAGAGCCGAGCAGAGACAGTGCAGTTGAGCAGCCTTCTCCCGATCCAGTTTGCGAGAGTACGCTTTCACTTTCCCAGGCAGATTTGGCAGACTTAGCAGCTTTCACTCAGTTTCTTCCGCAGCCAGATTTGCCAGCACCTAGCATTCAAGAGCTGAATACGCTCCCTACTTCGCTGAAGTATCGATTCCTTGCGGGCGAGCCAGAGATGTACCCAGTCATCATCTCCGCCGAGTTGACTGGAGAGCAAGAATCCCGTTTGATGGGGGTTCTTGAAAAGAACCGCAAGGCGATCGGATGGAGCGTAGCAGATCTCCATGGGATTAGTCCATCGGTGTGCTCCCACCATATCTATCTCGAGGAGGGGGCGAAGCCGTCGCGTGAGTTCCAGCGGCGACTGAACCCCAACCTGAGAGAGGTTGTGATGAAGGAAATATCAAAATGGTGGAGTGCAGATTTTATTTATCCCATTTCCGACTCCAAGTGGGTCAGCCCCTTGCATGTGGTGCCCAAGAAGACGGGCATCACGACTGTGATCAGTGAGTCGGGAGAGGAGATTGCTACACGAGTACCCACCTCTTGGAGGGTCTGTGTTGACAACAGGAGACTCAACCAGGCCACCAAGAAGGACCATTTTCCCCTGCCTTTTATTGACCAGATCATTGAGAGACTGGCAGGGAAGAGCCATTATTGCTTCCTGGATGGGTACTCTGGCTACAACCAAGTGGCCATCGCTCCTGAGGATCAGGAGAAGACCACCTTTACCTGTCCCTTCGGCACATATGCTTTTCGACGCATGCCATTTGGGCTATGCAATGCCCCTACGACCTTTCAGAGGTGCATGCTGTCGATCTTTTCGGACATGGTAGGGGAGTGTTTAGTGGTCTTCATGGACGATTTCTCGGTCTACGGCGACGGATTCGACTCCTGTCTTGACTGCCTAGACCGAGTACTCCAGCGATGTATTGAGTATCATTTGGTTCTATCTTGGGAGAAGAGTCACTTCATGGTGACTCAAGGGACAGTGCTTGGCCACATCATCTCCAACAGGGGCATGGAGGTTGATCCGGCCAAGGTTGATGTCATTAGGAAACTTGCACCGCCGTCCAATTTGAGGCAGCTACGGTCATTCCTGGGGCACGTTGGATTTTATAGGAGATTTACTCAGGATTTCAGCAGGATTGCCCGACCGTTGACTAACCTCTTGACGAAAGACACCGAGTTCCTTGTCGATGACAAGTGTCTCTCGTCCTTTGCGACTCTCCAGCAGTGTGTTATTGAGGCTCCTGTTCTCCAGCCGCCTGATTGGTCTCTCCCATTCGAGATCATGACGGACGCCTCCGATTTTGCCGTGGGGGCAGTGCTGGGACAGAGGAGGGATGGAGTTCCGTTTGCCATACACTATGCTAGCCGCACATTGGATTCCGCTCAGCGGAATTACACGGTCACAGAGAAGGAGATGCTAGCAGTAGTGTTTGCCCTAGATAAGTTCAGATCGTATATCATTGGATCTAGAGTGACTTTGTTTACTGATCACACCGCCATCAGGTACCTCATGGCAAAGAAGGATGCCAAGGCCAGATTGACTAGATGGATCCTTCTACTCCAGGAGTTCGACATTGAGATCAAGGATAAGCCTGGAGTCAAGAATGTGGTGGCGGATCATCTCTCCCGATTAGAGCAGCCTGAGGAGTCTGAGCAGATTGATCCTATTCGAGATACCTTCCCAGATGAGGCGATCCTTGCTATCGCCTCACTCCCGTGGTATGCCGATATTGTGAACTTTCTCATTTCTGGGAAAGTCCCACAGGATTGGCCCAGGCAGAGGCTTGAGACCTTCCTTGCGAGGGCCAAGTCCTACCACTGGGAGGATCCCATCCTTTACCACGAAGGAGGGGACAGCGTCTGGCGTCGGTGTATTCCTCAGGAGGAACACCATAGCGTCCTCACTTACTGCCACAAGCTTGAGGCAGGAGGACATCATTCTGGGAGGAGAACGGCACAGAAAGTGCTCCAATCCGGCTTGTGGCGGCCTACCCTCTTCAAGGACTCTGATGAGTTCGTGAAGAGGTGTACTGACTGTCAGAGGATGGGCACTTGTGGACAGCGTGATATGATGCCGATGCAGCCCATTCACTTCTGTGAGGTTTTTGACGCATGGGGCATCGATTTCATGGGTCCATTCCCTAAGAGTCAGGGATTTGAGTACATTCTGTTGGCCGTTGATTATGTAAGTCGTTGGGTTGAGGCTATCCCCGCCAGAGCCGCTGATGCGAGGACCGTTTGCAGATTTTTGAGGAAGCATATCATCACGCGGTTCGGGGTTCCACGAGTTCTGATTTCTGATGGGGGGTCTCATTTCATCAACGACCAGGTGAAGGCCCTTGCTAGCGAGTTCGGCATAGATCATCGTGTTGCTACACCTTACCATCCACAGACGAATGGTCTAGCCGAAGTGTCGAATAGGGAGATCAAGACTATCTTGCAGAAAGTCGTCCGCCCTGACCGAAAGGATTGGTCACAGCTTTTGGACTCGGTCTTGTGGGCATATAGGACGTCTTTCAAGACTCCATTGGGCACATCTCCCTTTCGCCTCGTATATGGCAAGCCGTGCCATCTACCTGTTGAGCTGAGGCACAAGTCACTTTGGGCAGTCACAGATATTCTTATGGATCCAGATGGTATGGGAGACCAGAGGAGGGCAGAGTTAGCTGCCCTGGAGGAGCTTAGAGATGCAGCTTTCTCAAGCAACCTACATTATAAGGAGAAAGTCAAGGAGTGGCATGATTCTCACATCAGCCACAAGCATTTTGAGATTGGACAGAGAGTATGGTTGTTTGATGCGAGGCTTCGTTTGTTTCCAGGGAAGCTACAGAGCAAATGGAAGGGACCCTACTTGGTCAGAAAGGTACACGACAATGGTAGCATTGATATATCCGAGTTGTCTTCTGAGAGTACCTTTCGAGTGAACGGCCAGCGGCTCAAGCCATTTCTAGATCATGAGCCGCGGGACGTTATTGTTGCCCCTATTCATTTTGCGTGAGATGTGGTCTCTTGACTCACATCTTTTGCATCTCACGCCTGATTTTCACTATTCCTCCGCCTGTATAGATCCAGTTGTCCATATCATTCTATTCTTTAGTCCCACATCCCTTTTCTCATCTTATGATTATGCTATACTTAGGGTGTACTTTACCCTAAGTATAGGGGGGATGTAGGACCTGCGAGTATTCTTTTCATTCGTTCTGCTCCTGTTTTGCTGCCTATACTTAGGGATATTTTACCCTAAGTATAGGGGGGGCAGACTCTGTATCTTCTTCACTCGGATTTCCCTTCATGTACAGCTTGCTATACTTAGGATTAGTTAATCCTAAGTATAGGGGGAAACCACCGAGTCCCTCTCATTCTATTCATTTATTCGTTTCTGTACTTAGCCATTCCTTTTCACTTCCCTTTTACTAAGCACGAGTTATGCCTTCTTCATCGCTCTTGATCACTCTGAGGACATCGTTCGAGCTAAGTATAGGGGGGTGTGTATATATTTCATATATACTTTAGCCATAACTCGTACTTTGTGTGAGTGTGTTAATAAATAAAATGGCTAAAAATCACAAAAATTAAAAATTTCTCATGTACATAAACTTCTCTTATCTTGCACATACATAGCTAGTGTACAAAGTATTTTTGTAAAAATGATTTCAAAAATCTTTTTGTATAAAGTTTGTGTAATTATTTTTGGTATCAAAATTATGTTTATAGTACAAAATTTTTCCAAAATGTTTTGAAAATCAAAAGTTTGCAAAAATCTTGTGTAAATGTTTGTAAATATCTTTTTGCAAAACTTGCACCTCATGCATCATTCATCCATGATTTCAAAACTTTTTTCAAAAAATTTGCATGATTGTAAAATATTTGTAAATAGAATCTTGTGTACATATATGTATATAGTTTTTCCTGGATAAGAGTTGACATTTAAACTAAGCCTAGAATTAAATTGAGAAATGGAGCTTGAATAAGATCTTAATCCACCTAACTTTAAGAGGAACCTTATAGGACTTAGGGTTAAGGCTTTTCAGGTCCATAAGGACTTAATTCTTTGAGTCCACTAGGCTATGAGCATATGTCATCTTGATGAGCCTAAGTAGAGCACTTAACAACACACGCATGACTCTTAGAGACAATGGCTTGACTTGCACCAGCACTTTACACATGGCTCTCCACGGATGAGGTGGTGAGGAGGCAGTTTCCTTTGGCTTGGGGTAGCATATGAGGGTAGTACTTCTAGGCGGAACCTCTCTTCTTCTTCTAGTGAAGGAAGTGCGTCTCAACTTGGTCTAGTGGTGATGAAGGCTAAAGACAGAAGCTGTGGGTTGCAATAAAGCTTCAAAAGAGGGATAGTCTGCTGGCTCAAGAGGAAAATTTCTTGTAAATATGCTGCACCATGTAGATATGTTGTATAGAAGTCCTTGAAAAAAAAATGCAAAATGCAAAAAGAACTCCAAAAAAGTGGTGGGTCGGATTGAAAATTTAATAACCCCACCGGAGTGTATATAGTCAAATAAAGCAAAAGCTTATGGTATCCATGTTACATCTCATGAAGCTTGCAGCGGGAGACTTAGCTACACTGGCTAAGCTTCCAAAAGTCTATACTTCTTCCCCCTCTTCTTGAGCCGGTTGCACTTGAACTTAGAAGGGAATACCCCGCTTCTCGAGGAAAGAGTTGCTAGACCGAGGCATTAGAGTTACCAGGTTGAGGGAGGTTGTTTCTTTGTTACTTCTGAGGAGGGGAGCCACATATCACTTACACTGCATGGAAAGATTCATGGTCATTAGAGTTTGTGTATGTAGACTTGTTCTGATCTGGTTTATTGACGAGTCTTGCCCATAGATTGGTGGAACTTAGAGGCTGTTGGGTTTTAAGCTTAAGTCCAAATAAGGTTCTGACACATTAATAATCCAAAGATCTGATCGAGCTCCATATTTCAATTTAATGAAGGAAAGTTTAACAGTTCAACCCTGATCCATGTACATTCCCCTCTTTTTCTTTTTCTTTCTTTCTTTTTCACTTCTTTTTCAAATAAGTGTTTGCTAAGGGACTATCAAAGTTAAGTATAGGGGGGTGATGAATACCCATTCATCACTCTTTATTCTTATATTTTAGCTACAAAAACCTTTGCAAATGGATGTAGATATATGTAAATATAAATAATTACCAAAAGCATGCATTGTGTAAAAACCTGTAATTAGCATGTTTTTGTGCAAAAATAAAAGAATCAAGAGTAAAAAGAAAAAGAGGGAAATATTTAGAATAAATATTGAGCAACCTAACCCAAGGGAGGGCTCAGCATGGGCCTGACCGCATAAAAGCCAAAGTAGAGGGAGATAGGGGCTCTTGTGTAAATAATTATGTAAATAAAATAAAAATATTTTCCTCACCAAAAATACAGTTGTAAATATCTGTATATAGTTATAAAAGATAAAAACAAAACAAAAAGTTAAAAAGCAAAAAAAATCAAAAATACCATTTCATCATGTACATAGACCACGCCTCTATATTTATTTAACCTTGTAAATAAATAAAGTTATTTTCAAAACTTTTTGTAAATATTCTAGGTTATATATTGTAAATAAATAAAATAAAAAGAATCAAAACAAAAATCAAATAAAAATTACAAAATTCAAAATATAAAAAAAAATCATTGTATATATACCATGTATATAGATGTATATATCTATTTATTTTACCTATGTATATAAATAATAAAAACAAAATAAAAATACTCTTTTATTCCTTATTTTATACTATAAATGAATAAAATATAAAATAGGAATAAAATTGTACAAAAATAATAATTAAAAATCAAAAATCAAAAGCCTACATATTGTATATATACCTATATATAGATATATAATGTATATACCTTATTTTTATTTCCAAAAATTAATTAAAAATCACCAAAAAATAGAAAAAAAATAAAAGAAAAATAATTCATGTTTTAAGTTTTTTGCAAAATCGGCCATTTGCTGCCTTATTTTTTACCTTCAAATCTTTTCCACATGGCAGCTTCTCATTGGCCCACGGAGATGTTGACCTCCGGTCAACTCCCTCCGCGGACCTCCTCCAGCGGATCTCGCGCCCGACCCGACTTCTCCTCTTTTTCCGCGCTCGATCCGCTCGCCATCTCCGCAAACCCCGAGTCCTATCTCTTCTTCGTGCATCCGAGACCCTCGCCGGGGTATCCACATCGGGATCCGCGCTTCTCACAGCCCTACCCGACCAGCCCTAGCCGGACCTGCACCCACTTAAATACCCAGCTCCGCCACCCATTTTCTCTATCTTTGGTCATTCCCCTTCTCCCCTATGAGCTCCAGAGCGATTGCCCGAGTGACAGCGAGCATCTCCACCTGTTGTAGCGAGGCGAGGAGGAGGTTTCCATCGATCCGGCGAGTATCACCGCCGTGCTCCGCCCTGAGCAGGAGCCAGAGCCTCGGACGTCGGCGGTCCTTGAGGCGAAGACCCAGAGCTGCGCAAGCTCGACCACAGCCCACCCATCCACCCAGGTACCCTCTTAGCTTAGCCATTTCGTCTTATTTCCATTTTGCCCCAATTCGCGCCGCCATCGATTCTCGCTGATTCCGACCACCTCACACCTCCGTTCGATCATCGGAATCCATCGTCACCTCCGCCTTTCCCCCGCGCACCTTCTCCGCCCCTCCGTTCAACCCAGCTCGCACAGGAGCTGGGGTTCGAACCCCTTCGCCGTCGCATCGCCGGGGTTCGCCCGCACCACCGCACCGTCCACTTGCACCACCTCTAACGGGGTCGAGGCAGTTTTCCCTCGACCCAGGAGCTCTTTGGTTGCGTTTTGCAGGTCAATCGAGGGTTGTCTGAGGCCCTCCTACTTGAGGACCGGAGCTTCTTCTCCGCCGGAGTCGACAGAGCTCTCCGGAGCTCCGTTGATTCATCGGAGACGTCCCACAGACGCGGGAGGCCAAGGCGAAGCTTCCTCGGTCACCAGAAGCCCCCGCGGAGGACCGGAGCGCGCGTACTGGGCCGGCGAAGTTCGCCGGCCTCTTGTTCTTCCAGGACCCTCCAGAGCCGTCGGATTAGCCTCCCGCTCCAGGTGCCATCCTGACCGTTGGTGGCTGGAGCCCCCCCTTTGACGTCAGATCTGAGGCGAAAGATCCAGGCCGTCAGATCCACACGTGTCCTGGCCTGGACCGTTGGATCGTGCAGAGCAGCAGCAGCGTCGAGAGCCGCCCCATCCTGACCGTCCGATCGCCACGTGGCGGCTATCCATCAGCTCCGCTTAATAAAGGGAAATTTACCCTTAGGCCTTTATCTTTATGTTATTTCGCATTAGTCCTATAAATATTTAAATACGTTGTTTATTTTTAGGGTAAATTGCATAGAGGACCTCGAGCTTAGTTTATTTGCATTTATACCCCTGCCTGTGTGAGCCACGTGCTTCGTCACGTGTATTTTTGGGATATTTGCAGTCTATGCCCTTGTTGTTCTAGCTGTTATGAAATGAATGAAATCTTTTTAATATTTGCATTTATGCCCCTGTGAATGGTTTAATTCCGCATGTGCGTGATTTCTTGGGTTATTTGCAGCTGAGGCCCTCGGACTTTTGGTACGTGTTACCAATTGGTCCTTGGGACTTCTTTTTATTACAGATAGGTCCCTGAGTGCCCCAGGCAGGTGCTTGGCGCGTGTTTTGCTGGGTATTTTGCACCGGGACCCCCAGAACTTAGGGTATTTGCATTTCAGTCCTTGTGCACAGTACCCTCTTGTCATTTTTGAATAAAATATCAAATCACCTCCAAATTCGACAAAAATTTGACACAGGGCTCCTGCCATGGTGTAGGATTTTTGTAGATTTTTGAGGACATTTCTGAGTTTGTTTGCTTTTTTTAAAAATTCAAAAACCTACATTTTTGCTACTTTCTAGATTTAAAAACCCCACAAAAATATAAAAACTCCCTAAAAATTCTATAAAAATTAGGTACTGTTTAATTTAGTGTGTTTGATTTTCTAGCCAATTTTGGCTATTTTTCACCACTGGAAAACCTTAAAAACTTAAAAACCCTGAAAAACCCATAAAAATTTTAATAAATACATTAAAAATCCAAAAACAATAAATTTGGTACCTAAATTTTCCTTATTTCATCTATATTATAGGAAAATTACCTCCAGGCCTTTTTGAGGTCCTTAGGTATTTTATCTAGGGACTTTAGGCCTGGCTGGACAGTGCCATTGCTTTTTGTTACTGTTTGATTTTTAGAAATTAAAATAAATATCTGAAAAAATACAAAAATTCATCAAAAACATACAAAATTATAAAACACACAAAAATATTTTTGTTTGAATTTTTGCTTGATTTTTGATGCATTAAATAATTTGTTGAAGTGTGATTGTTTTTGTCTTTCTTATTTTCTTTACATATTAAAAATCCAAAAAATATATATAAAAATACTTAAAAACCACTAAAAATCTGTTGTCTTTTATTTTATTCATTTCCACTACTTCGTAGGCCTTCGGCCAATCCGTGCTCCTTGAGTTCGACCCTGGGTGCTATACCAGGTTAAACACATAGCAGGACCACTTCCTTGCTTCGATTGATTTTATTTGTTTCGAATGGTTCATTTTTCTTGATTTAGCGCATCTGAGCGACCGAGGTCGCAACGACCATCTTTATACCTTTACCTTAGTCGTTCGGTTTTTCGCTTATCAGTGTTCACCTGGGTTAATTGCACCAGACCCCCCAGACTTTCGGGTATTTGCACATAGGTCCTTGTGCACAATGGCCCCTCTTTATTTTTGAATAAAATAGCAAATTACCTCCAAATCCAACGAAAATTGGATACGGGCTCCTGCCATAGTGTAAAATTTTCAAGGATTTTTGGAGACATTTCTGAGTTGATTTGATATTTTAAAAAATTCAAAAACATCTAATTTTGCTACTATCTAACTTTAAAAATAACAAAAAAATATTAAATAGTATCTAAAAATTACAAAAAAATTGTCTACTGCTTGTTTAGTTGTGTTTGATTTTTTAGCCAAATTTGGCTATTTTTCATTACTGAAAACGACTAAAAACTGAAAAACACTTCAAATCTTATAAAAATTCTAATAAATAAACCAAAAACCCAAAAATAATAATCTAGGTGCCTAATTTTTCCTTGTTTTATTCTCTATACAGGAAAAATACTCCTGGGTAATTTGGGGCTTCTAGATATTTTATCTAGGTCCTTTTAGCTCTGCTGGACAGTACCTATAGTTTCAGTCACTGTTTCATTTTTTGAAAATTAAATAAACATCAGAAAAATCCCAAAAATTCACCAAAAACACTAAAAATTATAAAACACATAAAAATATTTTTGTTATACTTTTTGGTTGATTTTTAGTGCATTTAATAAATTGTTGAAGTGTGTAGTTTCTTTGCTTTTATTATTTTCTTAACATATTAAAAATCCAAAAAATTATAAAAACCCTTAAAAACCACCAAAAATATCTTCTCTTCTCTGATTGACTACTTCGTAGGTCGTGAGGCCAATCCGTGCTCCTTGTGTTCGACCCTGGTCGCTATACATCAGCGCCCCGCGAGGAGCCTCGGAGCGAGCGCACTGGGCCGGCGAAGTTCGCCGGCCACCTGTTCAGCAGTCGTCCGATCAGCCTCGACCTCCAGTTTGCATATCGACCATCCATTCCCGGAGGAGCAGCCACCGTCCGATCCTTGGAGAGGAGATCTGGGCCGCCCGATGCGCGAGGGTTAGCCATAGAGAGCCACGACCGTCCGATGCACCACGTGGCTTAGCCCTAGCCGTCGGATCACTGCGAGGACCCCAGCCTTGGAGTGCCTGCCGATCTCCACCGTTGATCACTTCACGTGGCGTCATCCTGCGGTCCGCATTAATAAAGGGTAATTTACCCTTAGGCCCCCTCTGTTATTTCGTTTCATATTTAGTCCTGTGATTACGTAGTATAGTTGTTTAGTTTTTGGGATATTTGCATAGAGGACCCTGCATTTTATTTACTTTGCATTTATGCCCCTGTACGTTGTGTGACACGTGCTTCGTCACGTGGTTTCTGGTATATTTACATCTTATGCCCCTGTAGTTCTGGATATTAATGAATGGATGAAAGTTTTTGGAATATTGCATTTATACCCCTGTGCGTATTTTAATTGAGCATGTGCGGATATTTGTGGGTTATTTGCAGATAAGCCCTTGGGCTTTTGGTACCTGTTACCAAATAGCCCTCGGGACTTACTTTCCTTACATTTGGGTCCCTGAGTGCCTCAGACGCGTGCTACGTACGTGTTCACCTGGGTTAATTGCACCAGGCCCCCAGACTTTCGGGTATTTACACATAGGTCCTTGTGCACAATGCCCCCTCTTTATTTTTGAATAAAATAGCAAATTACCTCCAAATCCAACGAAAATTGGACACATGGCTCATGCCATAGTGTAAAGTTTTCAAGGATTTCTGGAGACATTTCTGAGTTGATTTGATATTTTTAAAAATTCAAAAACATTTAATTTTGCTAATGTCTAACTTTAAAAATCACAAAAAAATATTAAATAGTATCTAAAAATTACAAAAAAATTGTCTACTCCTTGTTTAGTTGTGTTTGATTTTCTAGCCAATTTTGGCTATTTTTCATTACTAAAAACAACTAAAAATTGAAAAACACTTAAAATATTATAAAAATTCTAATAAATAAACCAAAAACCCAAAGATAATAATCTAGGTGCCTAATATTTCCTTGTTTTATTCTCTATACAGGAAAAATACCTCCAGGCTAATTTGGGGCTTCTAGATATTTTATCTAGGTCCTTTTAGCCCTGTTGGACAGAACCTATAGTTTCAGTCACTGTTTCATTTTTTGAAAATTAAATAAACATCAAAAAAATCCCAAAAAATCACCAAAAACACTAAAAATTATAAAACACATAAAAATATTTTTGTTAGAATTTTTGGTTGATTTTTAGTACATTTAATAAATTGTTGAAGTGTGTAGTTTCTTTGCTTTTATTATTTTCTTAATATATTAAAAATCCAAAAAATTATAAAAACCCTTAAAAACAACCAAAAATATCTTCTCTTCTCTGATTGACTACTTCGTTGGCCGTGAGGCCAATCCGTGCTCCTTGTGTTCGACCCTGGTCGCTATACATCAGCGCCCCGCGAGGAGCCTCGGAGCGAGCGCACTGGGCCGGCGAAGTTCGCCGGCCACCTGTTCTTCGAGGATCTTCAGCAGCCGTCTGATCAGCCTCGACCTCCAGTTTGCATCTCGACCATCCATTCCCGGAGGAGCAGCCACCGTCCGATCCTTGGAGAGGAGATCTGGATCGTCCGATGCACGAGGGTTAGCCATAGAGAGCCACGACCGTCCGATGCACCACGTGGCTTTTCCCTAGCCGTCGGATCACTGCGAGGACCCCAGCCTTGGAGCGCCCGCCGATCTCCACCGTTGATCACTCCACGTGGCGTCCATCCTGCGGTCCGCATTAATAAAGGGTAATTTACCCTTAGGCCCCCTCTATTATTTCGTTGTTTAGTTTTTGGGATATTTGCATAGAGGACCCTGCATTTTATTTACTTTGCATTTATGCCCCTGTACGTTGTGTGACACGTGCTTCGTCATGTGGTTTCAGGTATATTTGCATCTTATGCCCCTGTAGTTCTGGATATTAATGAATGGATGAAAGTTTTTGGAATATTGCATTTATACCCCTGTGCGTATTTTAATTGAGCATGTGCGGATATTTGTGGGTTATTTGCAGATAAGCCCCTTGGCTTTTGGTACATGTTACCAAATAGCCCTCGGGACTTACTTTCCTTACATTTGGGTCCCTGAGTGCCTCAGGCGCGTGCTACACACGTGTTCACCTGGGTTAATTGCACCAGACCCCCCAGACTTTCGGGTATTTGCACATAGGTCCTTATGCACAGTGCCCCCTCTTTATTTTTGAATAAAATAGCAAATTACCTCCAAATCCAACGAAAATTGGACACATGGCTCCTGCCATAGTGTAAAATTTTCAAGGATTTTTGGAGACATTTCTGAGTTGATTTGATATTTTTAAAAATTCAAAAACATCTAATTTTGCTACTGTCTAACTTTAAAAATCACAAAAAAATATTAAATAGTATCTAAAAATTACAAAAAAATTGTTTACTGCTTGTTTAGTTGTGTTTGATTTTCTAGCCAATTTTGGCTATTTTTCATTATTGAAAACCACTAAAAACTAAAAAACACTTAAAATCTTATAAAATTCTAATAAATAAACCAAAAACCCAAAAATAACAATCTAGGTGCCTAATTTTTCCTTGTTTTATTCTCTATACAGGAAAAATACCTCCAGGCTAATTCGGAGCTTCTAGATATTTTATCTAGGTCCTTTTAGCCCTACTGGACAGTACCTATAGTTTCAGTTACTGTTTCATTTTTTGAAAATTAAATAAACATCAGAAAAATCCCAAAAATTCACCAAAAACACTAAAAATTATAAAACACATAAAAATATTTTTGTTAAATTTTTGGTTAATTTTTAGTGCATTTAATAAATTGTTGAAGTGTGTAGTTTCTTTGCTTTTATTATTTTCTTAACATATTAAAAATCCAAAAAATTATAAAAACCCTTAAAAACCACCAAAAATATCTTCTCTTCTCTGATTGACTACTTCGTAGGCCGTGAGGCCAATCCGTGCTCCTTGTGTTCGACCCTGGTCGCTATACATCAGCGCCCCGCGAGGAGCCTCGGAGCGAGCGCACTGGGCCGGCGAAGTTCGCCGGCCACCTGTTCTTCGAGGATCTTCAGCAGCCATCCGATCAGCCTCGACCTCCAGTTTGCATCTTGACCATCCATTCCCGGAGGAGCAGCCACCGTCTGATCCTTGGAGAGGAGATCTGGACCGCCCGATGCGCGAGGGTTAGCCACAGAGAGCCACGACCATCCGATGCACCACGTGGCTTAGCCCTAGCCGTCGGATCACTGCGAGGACCCCAGCCTTGGAGCGCCCGCTGATCTCCACCGTTGATCACTCCACGTGGCGTCCATCCTGCGGTCCGCATTAATAAAGGGTAATTTACCCTTAGGCCCCCTCTGTTATTTCGTTTCGTATTTAGTCCTGTGATTACGTAGTATAGTTGTTTAGTTTTTGGGATATTTGCATAGAGGACCCTGCATTTTATTTACTTTGCATTTAAGCCCCTGTACGTTGTGTGACACGTGCTTCGTCACGTGGTTTCTGGTATATTTGCATCTTATGCCCCTGTAGTTCTGGATATTAATGAATGGATGAAAGTTTTTGGAATATTGCATTTATACCCCTGTGCGTATTTTAATTGAGCATGTGCGGATATTTGTGGGTTATTTGCAGATAAGCCCCTGGGCTTTTGGTACCTGTTACCAAATAGCCCTCGGGACTTACTTTCCTTACATTTGGGTCCCTGAGTGCCTCAGGCGCGTGCTACGCACGTGTTCACCTAGGTTAATTGCACCAGACCCCCCAGACTTTCGGGTATTTGCACATAGGTCCTTGTGCACAGTGCCCCCTCTTTATTTTTGAATAAAATAGCAAATTACCTCCAAATCCAACGAAAATTGGAAACATGGCTCCTTCCATAGTGTAAAAATTTTCAAGGATTTTTGGAGACATTTCTGAGTTGATTTGATGTTTTTAAAAATTCAAAAACATCTAATTTTGCTACTGTCTAACTTTAAAAATCACAAAAAAAATATTAAATAGTAACTAAAAATTACAAAAAAATTGGCTACTGCTTGTTTAGTTGTGTTTGCATTTCTAGCCAATTTTGGCTATTTTTCATTACTGAAAACCACTAACAACTGAAAAACACTTAAAATCTTATAAAAATTCTAATTAATAAACTAAAAACCCAAAAATAATAATCTAGGTGCCTAATTTTTCCTTGTTTTATTCTCTATATAGGAAAATACCTCCAAGCTAATTTAAGGCTTCTAGATATTTTATCTAGGTCCTTTTAGCTCTGCTGGACAGTACCTATAGTTTCAGTCACTGTTTCATTTTTTTGAAAATTAAATAAACATCAGAAAAATCCCAAAAATTCATCAAAAACACTAAAAATTATAAAACACATAAAAATATTTTTGTTAGAATTTTTGGTTGATTTTTAGTGCATTTAATAAATTGTTGAAGTGTGTAGTTTCTTTGCTTTTATTATTTTTTTAACATATTAAAAATCCAAAAAATTATAAAAACCCTTAAAAACCATCAAAAATATCTTCTCTTCTCTGATTGACTACTTCTTAGGCCGTAAGGCCAATCCGTGCTCCTTGTGTTCGACCCTGGTCACTATACCAGGTTAATAAAATAGCTAGACCGCTAGTTCGTTTGGAGCGATTTTATCTTATATTGGTGGTCTATTTTTCTTGATTGATCGAGTCCGAGTGATTGAGGTCGTGACGACCATTTAGCACCTTTACCTCAGTCGCTTGGTCGGCCTTCACAGGGCAGCGAGATGAGACCTCCAGGAGCTGAGCTCCGACAATGGGTGGAAACCGCCTCGGCCACCTCCTCCGAACAACCTAAAGAGGTGGCGAGGACACTGTCACTATCCTTGAGCCGGCCGACACTTCAGGGGTTGAAGAAGATGGACCGAAAGGGTTCAAAAAAATCCAGGAAGATCCAGGTGTTGATATGTACAGTGGATGGGATGAAAGCGGGTTGATGAATCCACGATTCATCGCCTTTATTCTTTTATTTTAGCTTTATTTTCTTAGCCAAACACCTGTAAATACCACTAATTCCATAAAATTACCATTCTGCATGCATTTGTTAAAATTGTATTTTAAACACTTTTTGTACATAAATAAAACAATAAAGAAGAAAAGAAAAAGAAGAGGAGGTATTTATGCAATAAATACAGACTGACCCAAACCCCGAGAGAAGGTCAATACTTGACCTGATCGACCAGGAATAAAGTAGGGGGAGATAGGGTCTTGTGTTAGAAAATCCAAAAATATTTTGTAAATATTTCTCTTGTATATTTGTACAAAACTTACTTTATTTTATTTGTACATAATTTGACCTTAAATTAATTATTTTTGTAAACAAAAGTTGTAAATGAAAATATGTTGTAAAAATAAGTGTGAAATAAAATAATGTACATAGTGCAAATAATCACACCTGGATAAAGCCGCAAAGAAATAATTGAACCATCAATTCCGGCTCCATATGAGCTCAAATCGAACCAAAATCACTTCCATCATACTCTAAATTAAATTATCTTTCAAATGGCTATGGTTTCATATTTTTTGGAGTTACGGTTAAAAAATCAGTTTTCTAAGGTGTTTTGTGCAGTTTTCCCATATACTTGTTATATATATTTTATTCATATTTTTATAATATATTTGTAAATATTGGTTTCATTAAAAATAAAAAAACTAAAAAATAAAAATAAAAATTTAAAAATCTTTTATAAAAATATTTCCTTATTTGTACCTATGTATATTTTATTATATGTGTATAATATTAATATATAATTAATTTCCTTAAATAAAAATCACAAAAAAATTAATTATCTCACATTAATTAATTTAATTTATTTAATTACGAAATTCATATGTAATTATTTAATTTATTGGATTTATTTGAATTTATTTGGTTTAATAACTTGCCTTGTATATATGATTTAATTCCACACCATATATGGCTACCATTAAGGTGCCTAATTGATTTTCAATTAATTTATTAATTTATTTAATTTATTTATTCCGAATTTCGTAATTAATTATTTAATTTATTTATTAATTTAATTATTTTATTAATTCACCCAATAAACACTTTCCTTATATGTGAATATTTTCCATTTTTGATTTTTGTCTCTTTTACTGGGCTCCTCCTCCCTCCTTTCCTCTTCATCAATCTTTGGCGGAGAGGAGCCCGATCTCCGAGCATTGTCTTGTTATAGAAGGGGGGCTCGCAGAGAGCGGTCCGTCTCGGGGGTGACAAGACAGATTGGAAATCCTCTCAATTTCTTTGATATTGATTTTCTTTTGATAGCTATCTTGCAAGTGGGTTGAAATTAGGTGCTGGGGCCCTAGCTCTGCGGGGGTATCAGAATCAAGGAGGTGCGGGAAAAGGCACCAACTGCAGGTTTTGCGGGAACGAAGCCTACTTTGGCCCTGATCCGATAGTGCGAGATCGCAGCGTAGACAAACATGCCTCCTCACTACGCTACGTACTCCACCCACGAGGTCCAAGGCCTATCCTCGCTTGCGTAGACAAGTTCCAGCTCCCGAATATATAGTTCAAGTTCCGAAATGGAGCGTGAACTGGCGGACTGAGGGTGCGATAAGCAAAGCATATAACTCAGTCACACAGCATCGAACTTCCCAGTCAGCTTCTGTGAGTGAGGCCCCTCTCTGATGAAATATTCAAGTAGTACGTAGGGGGTTGAAGATGGAATTCAGTCGCTAGGAAAGACCCCAGGGTAGAACTCAAACCGCGAACAGGAAGGTCCATTTCTATTGCAGCAGCAGCCTCATAAGGCCTGCTTAGCCTCCGAGCCGTTCGGTGAGAGCGTGTCGGCCCTCGTCGAGGCCATCATAGCATTTCCGAACCCCGAGGTGAGATCCACTTTTATTTTCTGTCATTTTCTTAGGTAAATCGTAGGCCTAATTTTTGCGTGGTTGTAGTAGATTAATCATTCGGTCTTAAAATCACAAAGAAAATTTCCATCACTTCACTTTCTTATCCGACATCGAAGATTTCACCTCAACTCGCAATCTATCCGTTTCACATTCTATCCCGCACAACCTGTCACCTCCGGTCACGCACGGTGACCGGAGACACAGATCTCTCTCCCGCATCGCCTAGATCCGCTCATTCATATATTCCAGTTTTTTGTATATAAATTAAAAAAAAATGTTTCTTGTTGTCCAATCTTTGTTTTTACAGGATATAATAAAAAACATTAATTTATCTTGTTTCTAACCCGTGTTTTGCAGGTTAAAAAAATAATAAAAAATCATTTATCTCTTTTTCTAATAATTTATTTTGCAGGACAAAATTAAAAAAATTAAAAAAAAAACATATTCTCTGTTCATTCTCGATTCTATTTACAAATAAAAAAAACATTTCTCTTTTTATTTTTGTTTACAGAAAATAAATATAAAAAAATAAAAAAACAAAACAAAAAACTCATCTCAGCAGCGGCAGGGTCGTCACCTCCTACCACCCCGCACCTCCAGCGTGCGGCCACCCGTGCCCTCCTCTCTCCCGATCGCCGGTCCCTCCGCCCAGCCAGGTGCGCCACGGCCGCGCTCCACGCACCGCCCCGTCGATCCTCCAGAACCCCGCGTCCGCGCTGCGGCGGCCCGCAACACTCGCCCGACCCAGCGGGCCCCCTTCTCTGGCCCCACGCGCAGGCGCCCTCGCGCCGACCTCCCGCGCCCTCAGCGGGCCCCACGCGACCCTAACTCCCGCCGATCATCCCTCCTTCCATGCGCACCCGTCGCGCATCCAGCATGCGCAGCAGCTGCGCACCGCGACGGCCGACCTCCTCCCCGCCGTGCGCGACCCGCGTGCCATTGCCACAAGGGCCGCTCTGCCCCAAGCCCGCGCGCTCCAGGTCTGAAGGGGGCGGCGGTGGCTGTGCCCCTGTTGCGTCCCTCTTTGCAGTGAAGAACCAATTGTGAGACAGGAAGCCCTAGTTGAGATTTGAGAATAAAAAAAATACATTGGGTAATTTATAAAGACACTCCTGGGAATTTTCATAAGTGAAAAGAAGCCTCCCACCAACTTCAAGTCACATGCCTAGCATGTGTATCACTGGGTAATTTGTAAGCTCTTCCTGAATGTTATTTCTGCTATTATTACATGCAACAACTTTCATTATTTGCAATCTAGTCCCTATGATCTAGACTTTAATTTGCATGCTATTTGATTGAAATAAATGGTGTTTTTATCGTTGCAAGATTCTGAGAAAATTTGTATATGTTCCTGCTGTAGTTTTTAGCATTGTATAAAATTCCGTTGTATTTCGTGGCTTTTAATATATTTTAAAAATAAAAAACATTGTCTTTTTACTTGTTAGAACTTCGAAAATTCACAAAAACTTCAAAACTCGTTTAAAAATTCCAAAACAATTACTGTAGGTGCCTTTTAGTGTCATTTAATTTCTTTCCAATTTTTGTGCATTTTCCTTTTATAAAACTCCAAAAAAGTGTGAAAAACGAAAAATCTTAAAAAAATTGTAGAAAATAAAAGAAAAATTCAAAAATAGTAATTTCAGTTCCTGATTGTAGATATTATTTTGTAGTATCTCTTAAAAATAATTCTCAGGTATTTTGAGCTCTTAAAGGATTTTTAAATTGCAAAATACTCCTGGCTGTGAATAGTCTCTTTATTTTCCATTATTTTATTTTCATAAAATTTCAAAACATTAGAAAATTGCGAAAAAATTACCAAAAATATTTTAATATATATAAAACCAAAAAACATTTTCTTTGGACTTTTCTGTGTATTTTGGTTATTTTGAAAAAAATACAAAAAAAGGTTGCGTGTACTTTTTATCACTTGTGAATATTGTTCGTCTTTTAAAAATTACAAAAAAAAATATATAATCGAAAAACCACTAAAAATCATCTGAAATTTGGCTACTTAGTTTTTAAATTGTGCTCCTTGTGTTCGACCCTGGTCGCTATACCAGGTAAAAAGAATAGCGGAAATCGCTTACATTGAATTTCTTGATTTATCTTTATTAAGTGGTTTAAAATATAAATTTTTCTCGTTGACCGAGCCACGTGGTTGAGAACAACGACAATATTGTGATATTATTTTATCTCATCTCGACCGTGTCGGATTTTGTGCCATCAGAATGGTGCCGTTGCCGGGGAGCACGGCTTTGTAGTCATTTTTCAATTTTGTCTCTCCACATTATAATTGTTTTCTAACATTCTCTCTCTTGGTTTTTTGTGCGAGGTACTGCTTGGACAACTTGGAGTTACTTTTTGAGGAGCCGCACGGGAGGAAGAGCAGAGAATTGAAGAAGATTTTTTTGAGAGAGAACAATAATTTTGTAATAATTTAGGACTTTGAACTGTGGACTTGGACTATTTTTCGAGGTCTGTTTCTCCAAGTGCCGGTGAACTTGGGGGACCTCATCACTGTTTTCCGTGTTTTCAATTTAACCGCCATAACTTGCTATTTGATTTTCGTGGTTTTAGCCCCTAGACGTAGGATTTTATGATTGATTGTGACGTAATATTTTAAGGCCCAACACCTAATTGCTTATATGTTCCCATAGAACGTAATTGGACCTTTCTGAAAACAAAAATCAAAAAGTTCTTCACGATCAATAGAAGTTGCTCGTCTAAGGCCGATTTCCTCGTGCATCATATAGTTAGTTTACATTCTGTATTTAAATTATGCACGGATCATATTGCATGTAGAGTGCTGGAGTAACGTACGCATTTTCTATCTCTGCATGCATCATTGTGTTTGACCGTGCATTGTCTTTTTCGACTTCCTCCCCCTGTTTTTGGACTCAAATCAATCAAAGAGGAAATCAAAAAGCTCTGTAGACGTTATTTTTTAAAAAAATCAAAAAAAATAGAAAAATCAAAAATTAAAAAATGGGACTGCTAATTGAACTAGACGTCTAAAATTAAACATAACCAATTCCTCATTGTATTGGGAGAGCAACACCCTCATTGTCTGCGTTTTCAATTGCTCGCGTACACACTAAGGAGTAGTGCCCAAATCCTATTCAAGCCTCCTAAGTGTTTGTACAACTTTGTCTTATCACTTAACTCTTAAAATTGAAAAGATAAAAGACCAGAGTTGGTGAATTGGAGGTTTGCTTTGTGTTTTGTATGTCTTTGGTGTGAGTCGGTTACAATCATCTTCGTGAATCATTATCAGTTACCTTTCCTCTCTCTCTTCTATCATTCTTTCTACTCTCCCACCCTCCCGCCCTTCATTTCCCTTCTTCATGATGGGTCGCATTCCATTCCAGCCGGATTTTGCGGCTTCTACATTTCATACCCATCATTCTCGCCCACTCTCTTGGGAGGTCAGAACTCCGTCTGATTTCCCATCTTCTCCCTACCCACCCTCCCATTTGGGACATGCTGTGAGTAACACCCGAAGACTTCAGATTGACCAAACATGAGACATGGGTGTTCACATTACTGAGATGAGAGTGCATCCCATAGGCGATCGAATGGGGAAGTTGCGAGCTTTAGACAACTTTTATCCTAGGATGCTGGATGAATACATAGATCAGGAAGTACAGTTCACTTCTACTTTGAGACCATTCGTCCTAGATTTAGAGTTAATTGATATACTGCCGAAATTCTTTGGGGATGTGCACGAGGAACCATATTTACATATCGAAGAATTTGAGGATATTTGTAAATCACGATCATATTCTGATATAACTTCTGAGGAAATGATGCTGATTACGTTCCCATTTACACTTCAGAGTAGAGCCAAGAGTTGGCACGGACGGTTGGGAAGAAAGATTACTATGTGGGGAGATTTACGATCGCTGTTTTTTGCAGAAATTTTACCCCCAGTGTAGAGCAGAGATGATGTGGTCGTGTATTTGTGATTTTTCAGTTAACCCCCAGAAGCCATTGATAGATTCATGGTTGAGGTTACGAGAACTTGTGAGGCGATTTCCAGATCATGGATTTTCTATGACTGGCCTTATCCATATCGCCATGAGGGGGATGACCGCAGAGCAGATTGCATATGTCATTACCTCTAGTGGTGGTTCACACCACTGTCCTGACTTGGATTTAGTTGAGACCATCTTGGGAACACTTTCTGATCCTCCATATTCACAAGATGATTTATTCAGGACAACACATGAGGGAGAGATGACAACAGTTGAGTGTATGACACACCATGCCGATCTTGATAGCACACACAAATCAGAGGATATGGATGCTACTAATTCTCATTTGATGGATGTGTTGCCTACTGTTGTGAGTTCCGAGAGCCGGACATTGGTTGAGTTTTCATTGGATTTATAGTCAGATTTTGAGCCAGTCCTGCTCTTTCACGTAAAAGATTCTTTGATTCTAGATCTGCTAGGATCCCAAGAGATAGAGGAGGAACCCACATCTCAGCCATCCTTTGAATCTTTCCAGGGTCCATACACAATTGATTCAATGTCTGTTCTTCAGGAGATCTTCTCAGACTCAGAGATACATTCTGATCCATCTCAGCAAAGAGAGCTTGATGAGGGACTGATTTTGGATTTTACAGACCTTGATAGTCCCTTATTTGAGCCTTGTGTCCTCCCATTTGATGAGGTCGATATATTTTTGGAGGACCTGATTTACGACAGCATTGATCCCAAGTTCCATGATGATTCGGCATTACTCCCCAATGGTTATCTGCGGGAGGATGCCATGGATCATATAAACTCGGTTTCACTTTCTGGGAGTGTATCCAATCTGACGGATCACGAGACCGAGTCTTCTGATATTTGTACTAATGAGTTTGATGTTTCTCTCCTCGACGACCCTCACGAGGATGACCCGATCTTTGAGGTATTCGATGATTTCACTGATTTGTCTACATTCCATGCATCGGATATATGCCTTTATAGTGAGTCTCCTGATCTTGATCTTCCATATCTATTCAAGACTGTGATTAAACGTGGAGGATTCACTGACAGATCCTTCCTTCTCCACGTTCGACTTCTTTGGCTCTGCCCTTTCACTCCATATAGACCTTGAGCCGATGATTTCTTTTGTGCTACCGGAGCCTGACTTCATCTGTCCATATCTTTACCCGGTAGCAGACACCCGCCTGATTGATTACCTGGGTGTCATCATTTCATCTGTTGAGTTCGTTGTTGTTCTCCCACCGAGAATGCAACGACAGTACGGTATTCGCATTACAGATGTCATCCTATACCTTGATACGGTGTTATCCTAGCCTTTGCGCCCAGCTAGGGGCGTAAACTCTAGCGCTTGTTGAGAGGCACCTCAACATTGATCGACTCACATCTGTATAGACCATCTGTCCATATCATACATTCTTTCTGTCTCATACCCCATCTCCATCTTATGATTATGCTATACTTAGGGTATACTTTACCCTAAGTATAGGGGGGTATCATACTTGTGATTATTCTTTTGATTCTTTTACCTCTGTTTTGCTGCCTATACTTAGGGATATTTTACCCTAAGTATAGGGGAGGTAGACTCAGTATATTCATCTCCTCGGTTTTCTCCTTGTGTACAGTCTTCTATACTTAGGATTACTTGATCCTAAGTATAGGGGATCACCGACTTCTATTGATTTTATTCTTTTATTCGTCGTTGTAGTATACTATTCTTCTCACTTTTCTATACGAAGCACGAGTTATGTCTTTATTTCCAGCTCTTTGATCACTATGAGGACATAGTTCGAGCTAAGTATAAGGGGTGTCGTATATATTGTATATATATTTTAGCCATAACTCGTACTTTCATATTTTTAATATGGCTAATATACTATGTAAATACTAAAAAAAGAGAGATGCAGAAATTTCCTCAAAAACATTTTCCTTGTACATACTGGCTAATAAGTCAGGTTAAAATATTTTGAAAAATATTTTGAAAGTAATTTGAAAATCTATTTGAAAAATCTTTTGAAGACTATTTGAAAAGTGTTTGAAAAATATTTTCAATCTTTGTAAAAATTTTGTAGATTGTAAAATTTTTTTTCTCTTTGTGTGAAATAAAATGATTTTGTAAAACTATTTGCAAATGTTTGGAAAAATGGTTGAAAAAATATATTGAAAATCTATATATACTATTTGAAAAATGTTTGCAAAATTGTTTTCAAATGATTGTAAATGATTGTAAAATAGTGTGAAAAAAATTATTTTGGACTATAGTTTTGAAAATTATGTGTAAAATTATTTTCAAATAAATTTGAGGAATATATGCATCACAAAAAATGAATTAAAAAAAGAGAGAGAGAAGAGCAAAAAAAGTAAAAAGCAATCCAACGGTGTATATAATTGTATAAATTACTCATGTTGTAAATCCTTTCTCATGACTCTTGTAAATAATTGACTCACTTCTTTGTACATATGTATATATAATCCTTAATCCTTCTCTAAAAGAAATATTGCTATATATACTTGTATATATTTCTAACTATTTGCATTAAAAAAACTTTTGCATGTGCATCATTTTCAAAAATCAATAAAAATTTCAAAATTTTGAAAATTGTTTCAAAAAAAGATTTTGTTTTCTTTGCATTGTACATATTTTCTTGCATTGACATGTGTATTTTTCAGGATAGTCTTGATAATTAAACTAAGTCTGAATAAATTTGAAGAATGGAGCTTAGTTGGACCTTAATCCACTTAATTTCAGAGGAACCTTATAAGATGTGGAGTTAAGACTTTTCAGGTCCTAGTGACTTAATTCTTTGGGTCCACACGACTATGTTCACATGTCATCTTGATGAGTCTAAGTAGAATATTTAACAACACACACATGATTCTTTCAGACCGTGGCTTACCTTGGACAATGCACTCTACATGTAGCTCTTCATGGAGGAGGTAGTGAGGGGGCAGTTTCTTTTGGCTTGGGGTAGCATACGAGGGTAGTACATCTAGGCGGAACCTCTCGTCCTCCTCTAGGGAGGGAAGTGCGTCTCAACCTGGTTTGGTGATGATGAGGTCTAAAGACAGGAGCTGTGGGATAGCAATAATGATTCAAAAGAGGGATAGTCTACTGGCTCAAGAAGAAAAACTCCTTATGTACATGTTGCACCTTGTATATATTTTCAAAAAAAAGAAAAAAAGAAAAAAAATGCAAAATCTCCAAAAGTGGACAGGCCTGATTGAAAAGTAAAATGCCTGCCGGAGTGTATATACAAGTAAAAAAAAGAGAATAAGAGCTTCAAAGTCAAATATTTGTGAGCTTGCAGCGGGTGACATGGCTACACTGGTCATGCATCCAAGGATAGTTAACTACACTGGTTACCGTCCATTCTCTTCTCCATCCCCTCTTCTTGAGCTGGTTGTACTTGAACTTAGAAGGGAATATCCCCGCTCCTCGAGGAAAGAGTTGCTAGACCGGGGGATTAGAGTTACCTTGTTGAGAGAGGTTGTTTCTTTGTTACTTCTGAGATGAGGAGCTATATTCACTTACACCGAACAAGTATGATTTCATAGTCACAAGAATTTGTGTATGTAAATCTGACTGTTGAGGAGACCTGAATAGGAGTCTTGTGGAACTTAGAGTCTGTTAGGTTTTAAATCCATATCCCATTAAGGTTTCGACACACTAATAATCCAAAGGTCCGAAAGAGTTCCAGACTACATATTTATGAAGATAAGTTTAAAGGTCAACATTGTTCTAACTTCTTTCCTTTTTCTTTTCTTTATTTTTATTTTCACTTATTTTCCAAATAAGTGTTTGCTAAGGGACTAGCAAAGGTAAAGTATAGGGGAATGATGAATCCACGATTCATCGCCTTTATTCTTTTATTTCAGCTTCATTTTCTTAGCCAAACACCTGTAAATACCACTAATTCCATAAAATTACCATTCTGCATGCATTTGTTAAAATTGTATTTTAAACACTTTTTGTACATAAATAAAAGAATAAAGAAGAAAAGAAAAAGAAGAGGACGTATTTATGCAATAAATACAGACTGACCCAAACCTCGAGAGAAAGTCAAGACTTGACCTGATCGACCAGGAATAAAGTAGGGGGAGATAGGGTCTTCTGTTAGAAAATCCAAAAATATTTTGTAAATATTTCTCTTGTATATTTGTACAAAACTTACTTTATTTTATTAGTACATAATTTGACCTTAAATTAATTATTTTTGTAAACAAAAGTTGTAAATAAAAATATGTTGTAAAAATAAGTGTGAAATAAAATAATGTACATAGTGCAAATAATCACACCTGGATAAAGCCGCAAAGAAATGAACCATCAATTCCTGCTCCATACGAGCTCAAATCGAACCAAAATCACTTCCATCATACTCTAAATTAAATTATCTTTCAAATGGATGTGGTTTCATATTTTTTGGAGTTACAATTAAAAAATCGGTTTTCTAAGGTGTTTTGTGCAGTTTTTCCATATACTTGTTATATATATATTTTATTCATATTTTTATAATGTATATATTTGTAAATATTGGTTTCATTAAAAATAAAAAAACTAAAAAATAAAAATAAAAATTTAAAAATCTTTTATAAAAATATTTCCTTATTTGTACCTATGTATATTTTATTATATGTGTATAATATATGTATATAATTAATTTCCTTAAATAAAAATCACCAAAAAATTTTAATTATCTCACATTAATTAATTTATTTTATTTAATTACGAAATTCATATTTAATTATTTAACTTATTGGATTTATTTGAATTTATTTGGTTTAATAACTTGACTTGTATATATGATTTAATTCCACGCCATATATGGCTACCATTAAGGTGGCTAATTGATTTTCAATTTATTTATTAATTTATTTAATTTATTTATTCCGAATTTCGTAATTAAATATTTAATTTATTTATTAATTTAATTATTTTATGAATTCACCCAATAAACACTTTCCTTATATGTGAATATTTTCCATTTTTTATTTTTGTCTCTTTTTAATGGGCTCCTCCTCCCTCATTTCCTCTTGATTGATCTTTGACGGAGAGGAGCCCGATCTCCGAGCATCGTCTTGTTGTAGAAGGGTGCTTAGCCTCCGAACCGTCCGGTGACAACGTGTCGGCCCTCGTCGAGGCCATCATAGCATTTCCGAATCCCGAGGTGAGATCCACTTTTATTTTCTATCATTTTCTTAGGTAAATCGTAGGCTTAGTTTTTGCGTAGTTATAGTAGATTAATCATTAGGTCTTAAAATCACAAAGAAAATTTCCATCACTTCACTTTCTTATCCGACATCGAAGATTTCACCTCACCTCACAATCTATCCGTTTCACATTCTATCCCGCACAACCAGTCACCTCCGATCACGCACGGTGACCGGAGACACGGATCTCTCTCCCGCATCGCCTAGATTCGCTTATTCATACATTCCAGTTTTTTATATAAATTAAAAAAATTGTATCCTATTGTCCAATCTTTGTTTTTGCATGATATAATAAAAAAACATAAATTTATCTTCTTAACAACCCGTGTTTTGCAGGTTAAAAAAATAATGAAAAAATCATTTATCTCTTTTTCTAACAATTTATTTTGCAGGACAAAATTAAAAAAATTAAAAAAAACATATTCTCTGTTCATTCCTGTTTCTGTTTACAAATAAAAAAACATTTCTCTTTTTATTTTTGTCTATAGAAAATAAATATAAAAAAAATAAAAAAACAAAACAAAAAAATTCATCTCAGCAGCGGCAGGCCTCCTCTCTCCAGCGCATGGCCACCCGCACCTCCAGCGCATGGCCACCCGCACCCTCCTCTCTCCCGAACGTCGGTCCCTCCGCCCAGCCGGGTGCGCCGCGACCCGAGCCCCGGCCGCGCTCCACGCACCGCCCCGCCGATCCTCCAGAACCCCGCGTCCGCGCTGCGGAGGCCCGCAGCACTCGCCCGACCCAGCGGGCCCCCTTCTCCGGCTCCGCGCGCAGGCGCCCTCACGCCGACCTCCCGCGCCCTCAGCGCGCCCCACGCGACCCCATCTCCCGTCGATCGTCCCTCCTTCCATGCGCACCCGCCGCGCGTCCAGCGTGCGCAGCAGCTGCGCATTGCCACGGCCGACCTTCAGGCCGACCTCCTCCCTGCCGTGCGCGACCCGCGCGCCGCCGCCACAAGGGCCGCTCTGCCCCAAGCCCGCGCGCTCCAGATCTGAAGGGGGCGGCGGCGGCTGTGCCCCTGTTGCCTCCCTCTTTGCTGTGAAGAACCAAATGTGAGACAGGATTCAGGAAGCCCTAGTTGAGATTTGAGAATAAAAAAATACATTAGGTAATTTATAAAGACGCTCCTGGGAATTTTCATAAGTGAAAAGAAGCCTCCCATCAACTTCAAGTCACATGCCTAGCATGTGTATCACTGGGTAATTTGTAAGCTCTTCCTGAATGTTATTTCTGATATTATTACATGCAACAACTTTCATTATTTGCAATCTAGTCCCTATGATCTAGACTTTAATTTGCATGCTATTTGATTGAAATAAATGGTGTTTTTATCGTTGCAAAAGTCTGAGAAAATTTGTATATGATCCTGTTGTAGTTTTTAGTATTGTATAAAATTCTCGTTGTATTTCATTGGCTTTTAATATATTTTAAAATCAAAAACATTATCTTTTTTTGCTTGTCAGAACTTTGAAAATTCATAAAAATTTCAAAACTCGTTTAAAAATTCCAAAACAATTATTGTAGGTGCCTTTTAGTGCCATTTAATTTCTTTCCAATTTTTGTGCATTTTCCTTTTATAAAACTCCAAAAAAGTGTGAAAAACGAAAAATCTTAAAAAAATTATAGAAAATAAAAAAAATCTAAAAATAGTAATTTCAGTTTCTGATTGTAGATATTGTTTTGTAGTGTCTTTTAAAAATAATTATCAGATATTTTGTGCTCTTAAAGGATTTTTAAATTGAAAAATACTCCTGGCTGTGAATAGTCTCTTTATTTTCCACTATTTTATTTTTATAAAATTTCAAAAACATAAGAAAATCGCGAAAAAATTACCAAAAATATTTTAATATATATAAAACCCAAAAACATTTTCTTTAGACTTTTCTATGTATTTTGGTTACTTTGAAAAAAATAAAAAAAGATTGCGTGTGCTTTTTATCACTTGTGAATATTGTTCGTCTTTTAAAAATTACAAAAAAATATAAAATCGAAAAACCACTAAAAATCATCTGAAAGTTGGCTACTTAGTTTTTAAATCATGCTCCTTGTGTTCGACCCTGGTCACTATACCAGGTAAAAAGAATAGCGGAAACCGCTTACATTGAATTTCTTGATTTATCTTTATTAAGTGGTTTAAAATATAAATTTTTCTCGTTGACCGAGCCACGTGGTTGAGAACAACGACAATATTGTGATATTATTTTATCCCATCTCGATCGTGTCGGATTTTGTGTCATCACGGATCTCCAAAGATCGAGGCAAATCTAACGATTCAGAGACGCAAAGATATAATCCTTGGGCGTGTAAGGTGGAGAACCAAGGAGAAAAAGTTGAAAAGGATACGACATGAAAAGATGCAAGACGCGGCCTAGAAAAATGGTCAAAACCGGAAAAAAAAACCCAGTTCTGACAAAAGCCAGACCTCATTCAGAGAGTTGACCAAGGTCAACCGAGGGCAGAATCTGGTTGGTCCACGTGGACCAACTAAAAAATCTTGGAAAAAAAGAATTATTAATTCGATTAAAAATACTAATGATTTAATTAATTTTTGTTATAAAATAAAAATTCTGATTATTTTATCAAGTATTTTATTATGAATTTTATTTATTTTTTAGAGGTCTGGAATTACAAGTTACCTTTTATAGGTTATATACAGGTATATTCATCTATATATTTTAATGTTTTATTTTTATTTTGTATATTAAATTTTATTATTTTTGTATATTATTATATATATTTACAACTTAATTTTATAAACTCAAATATCTTTTTATTTTATTTTTTAAGTATTTTGTACCATTAAATAAGTAGATGTATTATTTACATGGGAATAGTTATAGGTATTTCATCTATGTATTGTATATAAGTATTTTATTTTTATGTTTTCTTTATGTTTTTATTCATGTTTTAATATACACATATATTATAAATAATATTTAAAAACTATAAAAATATAAAAAGTCCAAAAATAATGAATAATAAATAAAATGAATATTTTAATCCGTATAAGTATACAAGAGGGGTCCAAAACTTAACTTTCAAACTGTAACCCAAAAAATATGAAACCACCTTCATTAAATAGCTTATTAAAAGTTATATAGAATTAAAGGTGATTTTGTTACATTTAAAATTTTTATTTGAGAGATATAGGTCTCGGAAGTTGGGATTCTGGAAACTTATTCATATCATAACTTTTATCTATAAAATATTTTTGTATGAAATCAATTTTGTATTTTTCTATATTTAATTATCTACAACTTTCATGTTCAAAGTTTCTTTATTTGAGGTATAAATAGTGGAACTAAAACTGGGTTCCAAAAATGAATAAAGAATGAATTAAATGAAAGGCATTTTTATTGTATTTTGGCCCTTATCTCCCCCTATTTTATTCCTTGTCAACCTAGCCATCGAGATGCCTAGGTCTCAAGGTTTCGGGTCATAAAATATTTGCAAGATTTTATTCTTTTTCTTTTCTTTTCTTTTCTTTATTCTATAATTTTATCTTTAAGAACTGCATTTTATACACTACTTACACATACATGCATGAATGCTAAAATGCATGAATTAAGAGTATTTACATGTATTTACTAGGATTTTTGAGGCCAAAATGATAGAATAAAGATGATGAAATGGAGGTTCATCATCCCTCTATACTTTCCTTTGCTAGTCCCTAGCAAACACTTATGCAATAAGTGCAGAAAAGAAAAAAACAAAGAAAAGAAAAAGAAGAAAGATGGATTGAATTTAATTATCAAACTTGTCTTCACATAATTAAAGTTTGGAGCTCAAGTCAGACTTTTGGAATTTTAGTGTGGGCGGAACCTTAATAGGAATCAAATTTGAAATCCAACAGCTTTCAATAATCCCAAGACTATGTTCAAGTCTCCTAAATAGCCAGGTTACAATACTTCAATTCATATGCAAACCCTTATGACTATGAATCTGACTCGTACAGTGTAAGTGATGGTAGCTCTCCTCAACTGAAATGACAAAGAGACCGACTTCTCCAATATGACAACCCAATGATTCCCCAATCCAACAACTCATTCCTCCAGGAGCGGGGTATTCCCTTTTAAGTTCAAGTGACAACTAGCTCAAGTGGAGGGGGTGAAGAGAAGAATGGACGGTAACCAGTGTAGCTACCTATCCTAGGATGCAAGACCAGTGTAGCCAAATCATCCAGCTGCAGGCTCACATGGTTTGACTTTGAAGCTCAAGCTTGCTTATTGACTATACAAATATATACATTCCGCAGGCATTTTTATTTTTGTACAGGTCTATCCACTTTTTTGGATTTTTTTTCTTTTTGCTTTTTTTGAAATACTATTCACAGCAGCATTTACATAAGGAGTTTTAACTCTTGAGCTAGTAGACTATCCCTCTTTTGAAGCTTTATTGCAACCCATAATCTCCCGTCCTCAAAACTCATCATCACCAGATGGGTTGGGGTGCACTTCCCTCCCTAGAGGAGGACAAATGTTTCCACTTGTGTGCGTCTCGTACTGGTAAATCTAACCCTCTCACCACTCCAATTGAGTTGAGCCAAGTGAGAGATGCTGGTGTCCAAGTTAGGTCATTATCAACAAGAGGTGTGCGTGTCCTCCAAAATACTCTACTTAGGCAGTCAAGAATCCATTGAACAAAGTCTCGTGATCCTCAAAAAGTTAAGTCAACTAGACCTAAAGTGCCTCAATTCCAGTTCCTACAAGGTTCCTGTTATTAGGTATATTTTAAGGTACAATCAAGCTCCAACCTTTGGATTTTATTTAGACTTGTTCAACTATCAAACTCAGTCCGAAAAATACGAATGCTATGCAAATGCCATGCAGAAAGTATTTTTGTGATGCAATTTTTAAAGATTTTGAACTTTTTATGAATTTTTGAAAAAGGATGATGCATATGCATTTTTTTGTATTTTTCTAAATATTTTTCAATTTTTTAATATTTTAATTTTGCAAATGTTTTTGGATTTTTTTAAAACAAAATATTTTGGCCAAAAACTAGGTACAAATATTTACACAGGGGTACATCTTATATTTACAAGAAGTAAATTTTAAGAATTTACACAGGTAAGTGGTCAATTTTATAGATATATACATAAAGAATTTTAGTTGAGATGTATATATTCCTCAAACTTATTTGAAAAGGGTTTTACAAACAATTTTGAAACTATAGTTTAAAATAATTTTTACAAACAATTTCACAAACATGTACACAAATTTGAAAATCATTTTGCAAAGGTTTTCCAAACAGCACATATAGATTTTTCAAATATTTTTGCAACCATTTTTCAAACCATTTGCAAATTATTTTTCAAACCTTTTTATTTCACGCAAAGTAAAAAAATTTTACAAACAAGATAGTTTTACAATGGTTGAAAACATGTAACAAAAAATTTTCCAAATAGTTTTCAAAAGATTTTTCAAAAGGATTTTCAAACTATTTTTCAAACATTTTGCAAAATATATGTTCACCTGATTTATTAATTAATATATAAAGAAAGAAGTTGAGGAATAATCACATCTTTTTATTAAAGGTTTTTAATGAATTTTTATAAGTATAATTAGCCATCTTTATTAAGAAAAATATGAAAGTATGAGTTATGGCTAAAGTATATTCGAAGTATATACGACCCCCCTATACTTAGCTTGAGCTATGTCCTCATAGATCAGAGAGAAAAAGAGAAGAGATAACTCATACTGAGTATAGACAAGTCTAAAGAATAACAAACTAATGAAAGAATGAGCAGTTGACCGTCCCCACTATACTTAGGATCAAATAATCCTAAGTATAGAGGAGACAATGGAGAGGATCAAAGAATAGAAGCAACTCTGGGTGTACACCCCCTATACTTAGGACAAAATACGTCCTAAGTATAGAAGATTGACAAAAAGGGGCGACACCTTTTCGGTATATAAAGAAGATAGAAGAGGAAAAGAAGAAAAAAGAAAAGAGATCAGACGATGGAAGAAAGATAAAGAAGGATGTACACATCACTCCCCCTATACTTAGGGTAAAAGAAGCCCTAAGTATAAGAAACAACAGGAGTAATGAAACGAAACGACGAATGAACACTCGGCTCGTCCACCCCCCTATACTTAGGACAAAGTATGTCCTAAGCAAGGCACACACGAGAATGGGTGAATGAGCAATACGGGAGAGGGACATAGATGAACAAAAGTGAATGTACAACAGAAATGGATGTACAAAGGATCGAGAAGGTCGAAAGCAAACCTTCTTGCGGGACCGCTGAGGAATGAATTTGGTATGGTACAGGTCGACATCGGGGTCCTCAGATGACACTAATCGATCAGGGTCGACAGAGTGACGATCCTCAGTGGTCATAGAGTGTGAAGGCACAGACGAGTGACTGGAAGAAGCGTGGTGAGGTCTGGCCTTGGGGGTCTTGCTGACGTCAAAGTGAAATGGGACGAACTCATCATCATCGGATGAAGTGTAATCAGTCTCGTCCTGCAAGGTCTCGTCCAGGTCAAAACCAAAAGGAACGAACTCATCAGTGGAAGTAGTCGAACTCTGTTCGTCCTCAATAATTTTAACAGGATCGTCTTTTTCATCAAAAGGCCCGAATTCCTAAATAAAAGCAACAAGATCAAATTTTATCTTAGTCTCATCAATATCTGCCCTCCGCTCAATGGTATGGATCGTGTAAATCCCGCGGATGTCGTCAACACAACGTCAATCGCATGAAGCAGAAACTCCAAGGTCTATGCTTTCCGAGACTTCCTCCTTGGAGAGGAATTCTCGGGTCTCATCATTGTCATAAAGAAAGTCTCTTTGATATCCTCATAAAGATCATAGGCCTCAGGGTCAACCAGAATAAGTGTAGTCACATCAGGTACGGGTCTCTGATCGGTAGTGTATGCAGTGATGACCACCTCGCTCTCGTTGACAAGAGGAAGTGAATCTCTCCTGATCCATAATCAATAATGACCATCGCAAAGGTGAGGAATGGTCATCCTAGGATGATTGGAGGACACTCCCCTGTGGAGGTCTCCATGGGCAATACGACAAAGTCAACATTGTAGCTCGTTCCCTGAATATAAATGACGACATTTTCAAGGATACCCTTCGACCTCTTAATAGATCCATCAACAAACTACACTATCATCCTGGTATTCTTTAGAGGCCCTAAGTGAAGAGACTGTACCATCGAGAAGGGTAGTATGCTAATTGAAGCACCACTGTCGATGAGAGTATGATCACATGTGAAGTCAGAGGTGGTGCAGCTAATGAAAGGTGTGGCAGTGTTCCTCTTATTAGGAATGGGACGGTGTGTGATGGCGTGGGCAATGGCCATGGTGAAGATATGATGCTCAGATATGCTCCTCCGCTTTCTCTTCTTTTGATGAGGAGCAGATAAATCGGTCATGGCTTGTTGAAGTGGGGCAAGGATGATCTCATGAATAGTAGCCACCACTTCGGGTTCAGTCAATAATTTTTTTTATTTTCGGACCTTCTCCAAATAAGGGAGGAAGTTAGAATCAACATCTACATGAGGCAGTGCCAAGAGCAGTTTGTGTAGCGGCATCCTTGGGGTCAAAGGTGGGGCAGGGTGTGAATGGATGTGTGGTCAAAGAGTCTGGCAAGTAAGCACTCTCCTCACAGTCTGACTCAATCATGTGTCCCCCAAAATCTTTTTGTGTTTTAAATTGTTCTCATTTTTTTGTATTTTGGACGATTGCAAGCTCTCACAAGAATCCTCAATCAAGTCCGAATCATCAAATCGTGAAGCATCGATATGACTCTTATTTAGGTAGGTGAGTTCATCAATCCTCGAATTCATTTGCTCCATGAACTGGGTCAAGGTCTCAAGTGTGGACATCGTGAGAGGTGACTCCAACAGATCAGTCTCGGGTGGATGTGAAGGTGAAAAGTACGGAGGTGGCGGTGGGTAAAAGTCTAAGGTCTGATACTGTGGCTAAGGCGAGTATGTACAAAAATCAGTAAAATGGGAGGAGGATCCTCCTGATAAAAGGAAGGTAGACCAACTGGAGGGTACGAGGGGTCCGCAAAATCCAAATGAAAATCGCTCCAGCGGTCCATCTCGAAACAAGAGGAAAATGATAAACGGGAGAACACGACAGGCAAACCAAGAGAAGCGAGAAGAAGGCGCAAATGCGCAGAGGCGATCTCGAATACACACAAGCAAGCACAAACAAAACTCACACAAAACAAACCCTCAATTCACCTATTCAACACGGTAGAGACCGATAAAGTCGGTCTCTTTATCTTGTTTGTTTTAGAGTTAGGTGAGAAGTCCAAAAGTTGCACAAACACTTATGGGGTTGAAATGGGATTTTGGCACTAATCCTTAGTGTGTGCGCGAGTAAGTAAAATGAAGACAATGAGGGCATTACTCGCCTCAAGACAAAATTTTTATTTTTGGTCGATTTTAGGGTCAAGTAATATTAGCAGTCCCAATTTTATTTGTTATCACTTTTTTGCATTTTTAATAAGAAATGCACGAGCCTATCGAGGAATCGATCCCTTTAAGCACCTATGTGATCAAAATCAGAGGGAGAGACAGAAAAGCAATGCAAGCAGCAAATCAATGATGTATGCTAAAAAGAAATGCCTACCATGCCTCCAGCAATCTACATGCAAAGATGCTCAGTAGAATTGAAACCTATCTCTATGCAAATGCAAATCGATGAAAATCACCCTAAGTTTCAGAAATTGTTATTATCGTGAAGAACCAATGCTAATGACTTAGAATGGAACCAAAGTGTCCGGTCTTGGAGTATCCTCGGTGCCCGCCACAATGGGTCCTGCAAGCGCTATATGGAGAACTCTCCCGATGCGATGATTCCGGGACTAAGTGAGAAGCAATTCAAAATTTGACTAAGTCCAAACGATCTATAGGCACAGGCAAATATAATTAGGTGTTTGGCCTTAATCTATCGCAAGCAATCCTAAAACAAAGGGCTCAATCACACAAAGTAAATAAAACAAAATCGAGAAATAAAATAAAAAAGGCGATGAAAACCGCGAAAAACCAACGAGGCCCCCAAGGGAACAATCCCTCGAGCAGTGGACCTTGTGAAGTGTGGTAAAGTCCTGAGGAGCCTGATTAAGTTATTACAATAAGTGTCTCTCTCACACTTCAAATTACACAATAAATGCTACAAATGAAAATGGAGCTCGATCTTCAAAAACCCCTCTACGTCTCCTTGGTGCTAGGCTGGTAGATTGACGTCGACGTTACATGGGTGCACAGGCGCTTGGAGTAGAGCGCCTCTCTCAATCCGTGATTCCTTGCACAAGTCAACAAGAGAGGAGGTTAGACAGCTCAAACAAGTATATCAAATAAATAAGCAAAGACTAAAGGCACAAAAATAGGCAAACAATCACAATCCATCAAAAAGCCGATCTATGCGTTGTTGCTCCTCGACAACGGTGCCATTTAGTAATCGAGATTTTGCGAGGGTCAAAATATGTCTCACACAAGGCGGAGACAAAGTCACTGTGGCAACCACTCACGAAATCCCAATTAGTCAACAATTAACCCACGACAATAATCAAACAATGAAAAGCGGTGCAGAGTTAAAATTTATTATAACTCTACAACAAAGATGTGTGTAGGTGCAAGTATGTGTAGAGTGTCTAACACATGAAGAAAGCAGGTAGATTGAGGCAATAATGCTAAAAAATGAATGTGATCAAGTGTCTATATGTGTGCTATTTTTGTGGGTTTTACTTTTATATTTTCATTTAGTTTTTGATTTTTTATTTTTATCTTTTGATTTTTTATTTTCTGATTTTGTATTTTCTTTTTATATTTATATTTTTATATTTTCTTTTTCTTTTAATGAGGCTATAAAACTATATATGATATATATGCACAAGAGAGATGAGAGAGAGAGATAAAAATAGGTAAAAATATCCATAATTCAGGAGATAAACTGTTTTTGTGATTTTTCTACATTTTTGTTAAATGTTTTTGTATTTTAAAAGTCAAAAATACTGAAAACAGTGAATAAAATTAATGGCCGAAATAAATATGGAGATGAAAAATATCAAATGGTGTCGAAAATTCTCCAAATTAATTTTAAACTAAAGATAATACAATAAAGAAAATTCAGAAATAGAGAACACAGTTTTTAGATTTTTATGGATTTTATAAATTTTTATGAAGGTTTTTAGAGTTTTCTATTTTATGAATATTCTTTAGTATTTTTTAGTGGTTTTTGGTCTGGAGTTAAAATATGCAAAAACACATAAAATATTTTTTTTGAATTTTTCAAAAACATTTTATAATTTTTATGTATTTTCTAATGCAAACAGTAAAGAAAATGCATGTTTTTGAATTTTATAAATATTATCATGCAACGAAAATGCAAAATAAAAATATGGTGTGGAAATGCAATGCAAAAGTAAGCTAGGGTATTTATTTGGGAATTTTTAGGGATTTAGAGATGCATGAAATAAATAAATACAACAAAAAGCAACTACACTACTTGTAGGGGCATTTTTGTAATTATGCAATACTATCTGGGCCAAAGTGCAATTTCCCAGAAATTATATAACGTGGTAAAAATATTTTTGTACCAAACATAAATAATAAAAAATTAGAGGCCCTTTCCTGCAAAAACGCCAAAGCTCACGCGCAACGCACGTAAGCCTGGTAAGGACCTAATGGTAATTAACAACAATCTGGGGCCTTACTACAAAATGTCCTCCCAAAATATAACTGCAATGAATATTTGTTGGACTAAATGTAAATATGAAAATGACCGAGGGCCTTTCTGCAAAATGGTCACTCATCTCACATGCGCAAGTCACGTGAGGTGACATGGCCAAGGACCTATTAGCAATAATACAAAGTTTGAGGGGTCTTTTGTAAATACTACAGAAATTATAAACACAGATGAAAGATTTAGTACACTAATTAATAAATATAAAAATAGTCGGAATTAACAGTCTAAAATACCCAGGCAAAGGTGGGTCGAACGTCTGATCTGCATCCACTTGCCACGCGTCACGATCCCGACGGTCCATACCCATTCCCGATCGATCGACACTCCTCACTTCATTTAATCCACGTGTCAGAACGGCAGAGCCCGATGATGGTTCGATGCGGACGGTCCAGATTAGACCTCCCCCAATAATCGAACGATGGACGCATGGGGACATCGAACGGTTGATGTACAAACTGGGCGAGGATCAAGATCCAACGGCACTCGTCAACGGTGGAAGAACAGTTGAAGAACTCACCGGGGGTGAGTTTGAAATCGAGGTACTCCTTCTTCCGACCTTGCCGAGCCTCGCGGGTAGCTTCGGCGTGCTCCTGCACCTCCGGTAAAGCTCCCAGGTGCCTTCAAAGGCTCCGGAGACCCTTGGAAGGTCCCAGGAAATCTCGTGAACTCCGACGGACCTGGGGGATATCCTTAATGATCTTTGAGGCCCAGAAGCCTCCTTCGGGTCCTGCAAATGACAAGAAAAGACACAGCAGCAAAGTGGGAGCAAGACCCGACTTTTATTGAAGGAAGGGAGGCGATGGAGCGGTGCAACGGTGGCAGCCAGAGCGGAACTCCGACGAAGGCGTATGGACTAAATAACTAAGCTAATCGACGAATTAATAACTTTAACTAGACATATTAATTTGACTATGAAAGAAATGCAGTAAAAAGGGAGAAAAAAGAGGACCTCAAGCCGCAGGGCGGCGAGACGAGACCGCCAGGAGCTGAGCTCTAGCGATGGGTGGAAACCACCTCGGCAACCTCCTTCGAACAACCTAAAGAGATGGCGAGGACACTTTCACTATCCTCGAGCCAGCTGACGCTTCAGGGGTTGAAGAAGATGGACCGAAAGGGTTCAAAAAATCCGGGAAGATCCATGTGTGGATATGTCTAGCAGATGGGATGAAAGAGGGTCTCCAAAGTTCGAGGAGAATCTCACAATTTAGAGATGCAAAAGTCGATACAATCCTTTGACATGTAAGGTGGAGAATCGAGGAGAAAAAGTTGAGAAGGGTGCGACACAAAAAGATACAAGACGCGGCCTAGAAAAATGGTCAAAAAAGGGCAAAAACCTAGTTCTGACAAAAGCCAGACCTCGGTCAGATAGTTGACCGAGGTCAACCGAGGGCAGAATCTGGTTGGTCACGTGGACCAACCAAAAAAATAGGAAAAAGACTTATTAATTAGATTAAAAATAATAAACAATTTAATTAATTTTTTGTTATAAAATAAAAAATGTTGATTATTTTATAAAGTATTTTATTATGATTTTTATTTATTTTTTAGAGGTTTGGAATTACAAGTTACATTTTATAGGTTATATACAGGTATATTCATCTATATATTTTAATGTTTTATTTTTATTTTGTATATTAAATTTTATTATTTTTGTTTATTATTTTATATATTTATAACTTAATTTTATGAACTCAAATATATTTTTTTCTGAAGTATTTTGCACCATTAAATAAATAGATGTATTATTTACATAGGTATAATTATAGGTATTTCATCTATGTGTTGTATATAAGCGTTTTATTTTTATGTTTTCTTGATTTTTTTATTCATGTTTTAATATACACATATATTATAAATAATATTTACAAAATTATAAAAATATAAAAATATAAAAATAATGAATAATAAATAAAATGAATATTTTAATGAGTATAAGTATACGAGAGGGGTCCAAAACTCAACTTTCAAACCGTACCCCCAAAAAATACGAACCACCTTCATTAAATAGCTTATTAAAATTATATACAATTAAAGGTGATTTTGATACATTTCGGATCTTTATTTGAGAGATACAGGTTTGGGAAGTTGGTATTCTGGAAACTTATTCAGATCATAACTTTTTATCTGTACATTATTTTTGTATGAAATCAAATTTGTATTTTTCTATATTTAATTATCTACAACCTTCATGTTCAATATTTCTTTATTTGAAGTATAAAAAGTGGAACTAAAAATAGGTCCTAAAAATGAATAAAGAGTGAATTAAATGAAAGGTATTTTTAATGTATTTTGGCCCTTATCTCCCCTTACTTTATTCCTTGTCGACCTAGACATCGAGATACTTAGATCTCAAGGTTTCGGGTCATAAAATATTTGCAATATTTTATTCTTTTTAATTTCTTTTATTTATTCATAATTTTGGCTTTAAAAACCGCATTTTATACACTATTTACACATACATGCATGAATGCTAAAATGCATGAATTAAGAGTATTTACATGTATTTACTAGGGTTTTTAAAGCCAAAATGATAGAATAAATATGATGAAATGGAGGCTCATCAAGTATGAGCTCTCACAAGTACGTATTATTTTGATTTTAGTAATTAGAGTACAATTTGACTTACTCATATTTCCCTTCCTCGAAAATAGATCTGGTCAGACGCTCGAGTTATGTTAACACATTTCTTTGACATATAAGGCGTTAATTAAGAAATCAAGCCAACATACCTGATCTAGACACCTTCACCATCCCGATTCAGAACAATACAATTGGGTCAATGTACTTATGATTTTATCGATCATTCCTTTGGTGACTGGCATGATAATATATAGTGTACACTCAGAAATTTAGGCATCTTAAAATATTTTTAATGGACCTAAATTTGTAGTTATATCAAGCAAACAAGTTCAATTTCTCATGTAAAAATTGTCCTATAATTATTTTAGGATAAACTAGGGTTTTCATCATGGAACATTTATTCAATAAAGTTGTTTGTCATGTATTTCTTTAAATAATCGATACAAAAATTAATTAGGTAAAATTCCAAAATTTCAAGATTATATTTAAATGATTAACACATTAAAATATGTCAATAAGATGAATCAATCATCTTCCAATCCATTTCCACTAAATATAACATATCTAGGGTAAATGGAGTCAGAATCACATGAAATAAATTTGAGTAGTTTAATGTTTTGATTCTTAACATAGTTAATGTATTTCTAACTTCATGACATGGAAAAATAACCAAAAACGTTTAGTTACATATTCGATTTTGCATGAAAAATGACAACACTACTAGAACTTTTCGGATTCAAAACAATACCAATTTTAGCCATTTTTGGCAATTTTTTGAGGACATGTCTATACCATATAAACATAATTAAGTATCCGTAAAATTCATTCATAACAATGCAAAATATGAGACATACATATATACTCAAAATCGATTCGAAATATCAAAAGTTTGAAAAATAATGAGTTCCCCCACATCTCGATATCCAAAGAATTGTTCTCTAGGGTTTGGGTCATATACAAGATCTTAAACAATGGATATGATATCACTTGAAGGCATGGTGTTATCCTCTGCATCATGGAAGCATGGAGATTGGATCAAATCCGGTCTAGGTCAACTAGTCGTACTAGTTGGCATGGTAGCAAAAAAATAAAAATTTTTAGATGAAACCACATGACATTTCATCGAGACCATATAAGTTTAGGCATACCTCTTAAAATGCGATTTTGATCCTTAGAGCTTCTAAAGAAAGAAGCCTCCTGACACAAGTCCGATCTAACGAGAGTGTACTAGCGGCCGTGATGATGAGTCACGTGCTCTCCACAATCTCAAGAAATAATCCAAGAAAGGAAACTCCTAATTTCATCTCATGAAATCACTTGTCTTCTTCATGAACACGATGCGCAGAAAAGGATGGAGTTCCTGAAGCAATCGATACGGTAGAATGATAACAACACAAACAATCGCGATCTCTACCAACCTTGTGCAGGGGGTCAATCTAGGTTTGCGGATATATATATATATATGACGTATGGAGAGAGAAATTAGTTTATGCAATAATTGTTTACCACTTCTATTAAAGAAGGCTATGATTAACATTCTTTTATGGTATTTTGGAAGTCCATAGATCCCAATTCATGTGCTCTCACTAATCAATGGTTTAAATTGATTTGTTTCTTTTTAAATTAAAAAAATACAAAAGAAAACACAAGGAGATAATTTAACAATAATTCCCAAATCATATCAATTAATTAATCAAAAAGTGGATTTTAATTAATTAAAGAATTCATTTCTCATTTTAAAAATAGGATAGATGTCCACCATAGTTCAATAATCCATGGACTTTCATTCTAAGAATGGAACGAGTCAATTAATTAATTTATATACTATATTAATTAATTGAATAATCACCTAATAATTCAAATTTATTTGTGATAATTATAATTATACCATTGACTATTGAGAATTGAATTCTTCCACCCAATATTTAATGTAAATCATATTTACATTAAATTATATAGTGTACATCCAATTCACATTAACATATAATTGTGAATCTCATTCACAATTAACTCTCTCAAGGATATTGTGGATCATATCCACATTATCCATGATTATTGTGAATAGTCTTATACACGTTGATCATATTCATGATAATTAACCGATATAATTATCCTAGATACCTCTATCCACATTAATTGTAATAATTGAATTCTATTTAATTATCTAATTTTCAATGCTTAGATAATATTGCTTATAGAACAATTCTCGAAATCTCTAAAGAATTGTGTGCATTCTCCTCATATGCTTGGAGATAAGGTTAGGGTGATTATATAAGCCATGTATAGTGACTTGGATAATGAGATCTTATCTCATATCTAGATCTAGAAGATCGCTCAGAATTATATGATCATGCCAGACATAATATCACATCTTCTCATTGCATCCAAATCATATTCAGATTAATGTCCAACACTAGATCAAGATCAAATATCTAGTCCACTAATAGAAGCCACTAAAATCCAAACATGTTTGATCACTCTCTCGGAATGTAAGAATCATAGTTATACAATCATTTAAGATTACATCACCCTCGAGTATTCTTAATACTCGTACATCCTACATGTTGGAAGACCTAGAATAAACTTGAAGTTCTGATCTCATTTGAACGGTCTTCTTCAAAGTTTATCATTATGTTTCTCATTTGATTATTGTGAGTTGGTATAGATCATATGCTTTCCAAACACATATATCATACCTACAAATCATATCATGCCTCCAAAGCAAGACAACCATGCATGGATCTTAGCTGGTTCCAATATCTCATGAGTGAGTTCATATCTTCTGGTTCAGTAGTGAACATGTATGATCCCTTTGAGAGATCGTACCACTCATATATCCTTGTATACACACCAACTCACCAATGTATAGACCTTGATTATGTCACCAATCTAACTGTCAGTCTAATGTTTTAGACATATAGTAATACATATGCCTTCGATCAGAGGATACATACATATATCGTGACAACATACGACATAAGTCTTAGCTATCTCAATCTCGCTAAGTCAACTCTTTGACTTAGTTTATCCGACACCTCCAAATCTCTATTCATATGCATAAGATCTGTATCAAGAGATTGATCTGATATCAACTTTTGGAGCAAGGATTGTCATCCCCTTCTCAGGCTTGAGATACTCTCTTGACAATCAATTGATGGTGCTTGATAAGTCCTCAATCTTACTATTTAGATATCATCTAAGCACCAGTCTTTAAAACTCAACTATTGAATCAACAATTAAATGATTATCATGATAGCTGTCACAGGGGTAAATCTCAACTCTAATTTTTGAGACTAACCTGTGCAGCGTTAGCTTCCCGCAAGCTAACCAGCCTTCCCCTTTGCGTGTATGATGTACACCAGCACACCAAGCAACCACGCCGCTAGAGTTACTCGAACACAAGCACTCAAGCACTAGGACACAAGAGCTATTGGCACAAAACCCTTTCGTATTGCAAGAGACTCACTCTGAGTGTGATATCTACAAATGAGCTCTACCCCTCCTTATATAGACAAGCCGGGGGTATATGAAAGGACACCATTATTACATGTACAATGAATAGTCATGACTCTTCGTCTTCTACGGAGACCCTTCATCTTCCGAGGTGACTCTTCGTGCACATGATTCTTCATTTCGCATCCTTTCGTCTTTTGCAACCGACGCCATGTTACCAGCTCCGTCAGCATGCCATGTCGTCTGCCTCATCAGCACGCCATGTCATCATGCCACGTCATCAGTGGGCCCCATGGTCCTACGTAGGATGCTGCAGCTCGAGCTCCATCAAGTGCCGCCGAACACTTGTACTGTGCCAAGGGGAACCCGCACTCCTGCGGTAAACCCCGTCCTTAGCCATCCGCAAGCTAAGGTGAAGTCCTCCAGAACTTCATAGTGTGGCCACCGAACCACACGGGTGTGCAATACCGATATTGCACGATATTCCCGTACCTCGGGAGTTGGGGGTGTTACATGCCTCCCCCACCTGATCCATCAGGCGTCCACGACTGATCCTGCGTCTTCAAGAAGTCCTCGATGAGGTCCTCGAACTGCCACAGGGTTGTATCTCGTTCCCAGCTTACCTCCTCCTTTGGGAGTCCCTTCCATTTGACAAGGAAGAAGATCCTCCGGTTCTTCTTGCTCTGGCCCTCCACGCGCCTGTCAAGAATCTTCTCAGCAGCCCTCGTGTGTTGAACCCAGACATTAGGAGGGGCACGTTTTGATGCCCTCCTAGCATTGTCTTCTTTGTCCTCATGGTACTCCTTCAGGAAGCTGACATGGAACACGGGATGCAGCTTCAGTCTCTCTGGAAGACGTAGTTGATAGGCGAGCGGTCCCACGCGTCGTACTATCTCAAAGGGTCCATCGTAACGAGGAATTAACCCTTTGTGCGTCGTCTTCCTCAGGATTTTCTTCCAAATCTGGGGAGTAAGCTTCAGCAGCACTTTCTCCCCCACTTTTAACTCGACCGGCCTACGGCTCTTGTTAGCCGCCTTCTTCATCCTGCGTTGAGCGTGAGCCAACGCATCCTTCGCTTCCTCCCACCGATCCTGCCTTTCCATTGCAAAGCGATGTGCAGCGGGGCACCGTCCTTGGCTATTCTGCTTAGCCACTTCGTGCGGTGTCACGGGTTGCCTACCCATCACAATCTCGAATGGACTCTGGCATGTGGTGGAGGTCTGCTGCAGGTTGTAGCAGAATTGGGCAGTGTCCAGTAAACTAACCCAATTGTGCTGATTGGCCGTCACGTAGTGCCTCAGGTACTCTTCCAGCAAGGCATTGATCCGCTCCGTCTGACCATCCGTCTGCGGGTGATTGCTGGTAGAGAATTTGAGATCCGACCCCAGCATCTCAAATAAGGTCGTCCAGAACCGACCTGTAAATCGGGCATCGCGGTCGCTCACGATGTCCAATGGTATCCCCCAGTGCTTCACCACGTTCTACAAGAACAGCTTCGCCGTGGTCTCTGCCGTGCACTCCTGGGGTGCTGGTACGAAGATCGCGTATTTGGAGAAGCGATCAACTACCACCATCACCACATTATTCCCATCCACCTTATGGAACCCAGTGATGAAGTCCATGGAGACGCTCTCCCACGGACGTGAAGGAATGGGCAGGGGCTCCAGCAATCCTGTCGTCTTCTTCCTCTCTGTCTTGTCTTGTTGGCATACAAGACAAGTGCGCACATAGACTTCCACGTCTTCCTCCATCTTCGGCCAGAAGTAGCTTGAGGAGAGGAGTGCCAGCGTGCGCTCCACTCCTGGATGACCAGCCCATTGTGCGTCATGTGCTTCCTTCAACAACATTTTCCTCAAGCCGCCGCTCGAGGGGACATAGGGCCTCCTGCCCTTCGTATAGAGGACGCCTTCCTCTATCCAGAATCTCCGGACTTCGCCATCGTTCACGCGTTGTACCAAGCGTGAAGTGACCGGATCCTCCTGAGTTTGCTCCCGTATGCGCTCCAGCATGTCTCCAGACACGCGGGTGATTGATGCAATCACCGCGACCTTCGGCTCCTCCGGTTCGCTCTTCCTCGAGAGAGCGTCTGCTACCTGGTTGGTCCGTCCAGGCCTGTAGCGAAGCTCGAAGTCGAATTCGGCAAGAAATTCTTGCCATCGCGTCTACTTGGGAGTCAGCTTCTTCTTTGTGGCAAAGCAGCTTGTTGCCACATTGTCCGTCTGGACCACGAACTTTGATCCGAGAAGATAGTGGCGCCATGTCCTCAGACAGTGGACCACTGCAGTCATCTCCTTCTCGTGCACAGAGTATCTCCTCTCTGCTGGATTCAACTTGCGGCTCTCGTAAGCCACGGGGTGCCCATCTTGCACCAGTACACCTCCAAGTACATAATCGGACGCGTCGGTGTTGACTTCGAACAGCTTCTCGAAGTCTGGAAGTCGCAGAATTGGTTCTTCCACCACCGCCCTCTTCAGCTTCTGGAATGCCTCCTGGCATTCACGCGTCCATCTCCAAGGCTGATCCTTCCGAAGCAGGTCCGTCAGGGGCGTCGCCTTCTTGGAGTATCCCTTGATGAACTTCCTGTAGTAGTTCACCAATCTGAGAAAGGATCGTAGCTCTGTCACCTTTGTGGGGGTTGCCCACTCTTCAATCGCCTGTGTCTTTCTTGGCTCCATGCGTATCGTGCCTCCGCCCACGATATGCCCAAGAAAGGAGATGGTCTCCTGACCAAAGGCGCACTTCTCCGGCTTTAAGTACAACCGGTTCTGCCTCAGCTTCTCAAGCACCATCCGCAGATGCTTGACATGCTCCTCCAAGGTCCTGTTGTACACTACTATGTCATCCAAGTACACTACAACAAACGAGTCGATATACTCGCGGAAGACATCATTCATAAGCGTACAGAACGTTGCCGGGGCATTAGTTAACCCAAACGGCATTACAAGGAACTCAAAAGACCCATAACGCGTAACACACACAGTCTTTGGCTCGTCTCCTTCCTTGATGCGGACCTGGTAATAACCCGACCTGAGATCCATCTTTGAGAAGTACTTGGCTTGTCCCAAGTGATCAAACAGGTCTTCATCATTGGTAACGGGGTACTTGTTCTTCACCGTCACCTTGTTCAGCGCGCGGTAGTCCACGCACATCCGCATGCTCCCATCCTTCTTCTTCTGGAACAGCACCGGTGCTCCATATGGTGCTTTGCTTTGACGCATCAGACCAGCGTCCACTAGCTCCTTGAGTTGTCTCCGCAACTCCTCCAGATGTGCAGGGGGCATTTTATAGGGTGCAAGTGCAGGGGGCACCGTACCTGGCAGTAGCTCGATAGCGTGATCCACGTCTCGCTTCGGTGGAAGTTCCTTGGGCAGCTCCTTCGGCATCACATCCTTGAACTCGCCCAACATCTTCTTTACTGCCTTGGGGCATGGCTGTGTCTACTCGCCATCTTCTTCGACGCGTATCGTAGCCAGATACGTCGTCTCCCCTTTCTTTAGCCCGTTGCAGACTTGCATTGCAGACATTGCTCCAGTCTGCCCTTTCTTCTTGATAGCCCTGATGAAGCAGGGGCTATCTGCAGCCGCGAAGAAGACGCCTCCCAGATAAGGCGTGACAGACGCCTTCGCCTTCTTCAAGAACTCAACTCCAAAAATTACATGGAAATCATCAAGAGGTACCACGAGGAAGCGTACCTTTCCCTGCCATTCACCAAGCTGGACAGTGCAGTTTGCCGTACCTTCGATCTTCAACGACTCGGAGTTGGCAAGCTTCACGCGACACTGGCTCTTCTCCAAGGGAACTCCCAAGATCCCGAACACTTTGCTGGAGATGAAGTTGTGTGTCTCTCCAGTGTCGATCATGGCTGAAAGGGTCTTCTTGTGTACCACAACATCAAGGTACACCAACTCTGGATCCTCGCGCTCCACCTCCACTTTCGCCTCTTTGCCCGACTTCAGCGGATACAAGCGAACGCTGCGCAGCAACTTGAGGTTCGTCATGCGCGCCTCTTCGTCTGAGTTCTCCTCCATGGTCATGGAGTTCAGCTTTTCTCGCTTCAGACACTCCCGCGCCTGATGTGGCCCATCACAAATGAAGCAGCCCTTCCCCTTGGGTTGCTCGGCCTTCTTGGAGGATTCCACACCCTCCCTTGAAGTTTCGGCCTTGCCGAACTTCTTGAACTTTCCCTTGCTATTCTCTTTGGGTTTGGCCTTGGTCTTCTCAAGGTCCTTCTTCTCGGTGGTGGGTTGGACTTTGTAGTCGACCAGCGCATCCGCAGCAGCGATGGCCATCTGGAGGTCCTTCACTCCTTGCCTCCTGAGCTCCGCCTGAGCCCAACTTTGTAGACCCACCATGAAATTAAAAAGTTTGTCTTCTTCAGGCATACCTTTGATATCCAGCAGCAGTGATGAGAACTGCTTCACGTACTCCCGTACGGTTCCCGTCTGCTTTAGCCGTCAGAGCGCCTCCCTCGCTACCCAAGCAGTGTTGGTGGGTAGGAACTGCTCCTTCGGTTCCTTCACCAACTCATCCCAAGACGAGATGTCTGGTCTTCCTTCGGATGCACGACTCCTCCACCATAGCTTTACGTGGTCGGATAAGTACATCGCCGCCAAGGAAACCTTCTCCGCCTCAGGAGTCTTGACAGCTTTGAAGTATACCTCCATGTCCCACAAGAATTTCTCCAAGTCTTTGACACTCCGCGTACCTGAAAAGGACTTGGGCTCTAGGACCTTTGTCCTTCGAAACTCGCTGGATCCGCCCCCGTTCGCTATCGCCTTCTTGACAATGGAGAGTTCCCCCAGTAGATCCTGCACCATGGACTCGAGCTCTTCCAGCTTCTCTCCAAGTGCCTTCACTACGTCGACCGAACGCTGGCTATCGCCACCGGCGTCCGACACCATGCCTGCGTCGTCCTCCAAACGAGCCAAGCGTTGGGCATGGGTGCCCATTTGGGATTGAATCTCCATCACGATTCCCTCCAAGGAAGCAAGACAATCTCCGGTGTTGGGCGCCATTCCTTGCTCTGATACCAGTTGTCACAGGGGTAAAATCTCAACTCTAATTTTTGAGACTAACCTGTGCGGCGTTAGCTTCCCACAAGCTAACCAGCCTTCCCCTTTGCGTGTATGATGTACACCAGCACACCAAGCAACCACGCCGCTAGAGTTACTCGAACACAAGCACTCAAGCACAAGGACACAAGAGCTATTGGCACAAAACCCTTTCGTATTGCAAGAGACTCACTCTGAGTGTGATATCTACAAATGAGCTCTACCCCTCCTTATATAGACAAGACGGGGGTATATGAAAGGACACCATTATTACATGTACAATGAATAGTCATGACTCTTCGTCTTCTACGGAGACCCTTCATCTTCCGAGGTGACTCTTCGTGCACATGACTCTTCATTTCGCATCCTTTCGTCTTTTGCAACCGACGACATGTCACCCGCTCCGTCAGCATGCCATGTCGTCTGCCTCATCAGCACGCCATGTCATCATGCCACGTCATCAGTGGGCCCCACGCTCCTACGTAGGATGTTGCAGCTCGAGCTCCATCAAGTGCCGCCAAACACTTGTACTGTGCCAAGGGGAGCCCGCACTCCTGCGGTAAACCCCGTCCTTAGCCATCCGCAAGCTAAGGTGAAGTCCTCCAGAACTTCATAGTGTGGCCACTGAACCACACGGGCATGCAATACCGATATTGCATGCTATTCCTGTACCTCGGGAGTTGGGGGTGTTACAATAGCCATGGTAAATAACTTTAATTGTATTAAAGGACCTTATGCATATTAATTATTCATTATTTCAAATTAGAGAGTGATTTGTAATAATTTTTATTGCAAGATGACTCGCTATGTGCTCACATGTCCAACATAAACCCTAACTGAGTCTTTTACATGCATAGGATAGTGGTATCACCATGCCATTGAAACGATGTGGAGATGGAAGCACATTGAGGTGACTGAAAGGGAGATGGTGGAGGCACACTATAGGGAGGAGCATGGAAGAGTGCACATGAGCAAAGATACATTTTGGGGTTAAAATTTAGAATAGAGGAGAGGACTCGAGGGCCCTAGCCGTCAGTTAGATGGTCGTCGCGAAGGTCCTAATTAGAGACAAAAGGGGCATTTTCCACTTAAATAGTGGCTAGAGTTTGAAACCTTAGGGAGCACTAGAGAAAAGGTGGGGACTTTGTGTCCATATAATTTTAAGCACATCATTCATCATTCATGGACAATAGTCTACATCTCAAATGTTAAAAGACATGTATAGTTTAATTTGTTTTATCCAATCCATCACAACGTCCCCATGACAGGAAAGTTAAATAATCCAACACTAAGATTTTTCTTGTCATACATGCCTTGACCCTTGAGAATAAAATAAGAGAGAGTAAAAGTGATCTAAATTTAACGTTAGATATTTATATTTTATGTCATGACTTATTACTAATTTTTGTTGTATTGTTTTCCTACATCTTAACAATAACAAGGCCATGCACATTTCCATCTTCAATAGATCATATAAACAGTTACACGTGGCAGAGGAGTAAACAACTGCAAGATTCAGTGACGCCAAAGTTCCCAGAAATTAATGGAACAACTTGATTTATTTGGATTAATTTTAAATATAAATATATATAGGAAAAAAATGAGCCCCCCATCTTATTTTTCGCAATTTTTTTTGAAAAAAAACCGTGTATATTCCTCTATATATCATCCAATATGTCATTCGAATTTCGTTAAAAACAAAGACGCATATACCTTTCATTTAGAATATGTAATTTAACGATCTAAACATTGTTGTAATCAATATGTTCCAGATGAATTTACATGATGGTATTTTTTAAAAAATAAAAAAAATATCAAAAAAGGGAAGAGGCAGCCCCCATTAAAACCTGAAGTATTGCATGCCACCTAGATGTTCTACGACATTATACTCTGAAAATAAGAAAAAACATAAAATATCTCTCTCTGCATGATACATCAAGGTTATTTTTATTTTTTATATCTTTTCCCGTCTGTAGACATATTAAGAACTGTTTCGGGATATCGAAATATATAAAAAGCTCGCTTCCGCTTAATTAGATAATAATAGCTTACACTTCCGCGATAATTACATCAAGTTATATCGTATGCGGTATAAATGCAATCAAATATACATACAAGTGCATAGGCAACTGTGCTTATAATCCAACGTAGACTGCAGGTTCACATTATACACAGATAACGAAAATGGAAGTTTATCTAGACAGATATTAGTAACAATATCAGAAATATAGTGTTGCAATTGGATGCGGACCGACTACGGATCCAATTCCAATTTGTGCACAGTGCATTGAATACCTGCGCTACCAACCTGCAACTCCCATCCCAAAAGAAACCAATGCATGGTGGCTCATCACCTGATGCCATGCGCTGCTCTCTGTGGTTCGATTCATAGCTGTAACCCCCTAAGCAGCAAGAGTTAGCACTGGCGATATAACCTCTCCTGTGGCCTCTAATGGCTGCACATATGTCTCCATGCACACTCACATCACTCAAGTTAGAGAGCTAGACGGAGAGAGAGGGGGGGCTAGAAGACAGGAGAGCCAACTGTTGCTCTATATATCCCTCCACCATATGTTTTGTCAGGAGTGGTCTGTCAGAAAAGCATGGTAGGATACAACGTTGAAGTGAGAGCACACAAGGAACGGTGAGCCCTACCCCACAACATTACAAGTCGTGGGCCCTGGCCTAAGAACAGGGTCAACCTGCTCTTGGCCAGGACCTTGTCTAAGAAGGAGGAAGAAGATGGTGAGTTAGACTTGTTTCCCATCTTGTCCCGGGGCTATCAAGCATCACAAACATAATATATAACAAGATTATCTTACAACCGTAAAAAAACATAAATAAGGACGTATTTATGAGGGCAAAGCATGCAGAGCATGTGATGGTTCCACGATAGCTCATCGATGAAAAGGTGGCAAGCAACGAGTGGAACTAAGGGTAAGAGGACGAGCACAAAGCTCCCAAGACACCCACACCCTCGACCCCACACCAGAACATTACTGCCCATTAATGGCAGCGAGGGAAATCAGAAAACCCTTGGCTTCGCCCAAGTGGATGAGAGCGATATAACACGAGCATTGTGGGATTGATAGATAGGAGTGAGAAGTTGCATTCAATGCAAACACAAGACCACCAAAGAAACAATAACCAAAAACAAAACCCAAAAAACGAGAAGAAAAAAAGAGGAATGATATCTCACCATGGTCATTAATTCACATGCAGTCCTAACAAAATCAACCCGTTCCACCCCCAAATGAATCCAACAGTGCTATCCCCCCTTACCGCCAGAAGACACAAACATCTAGAATACAAACACATCATCTCGTAAGCAATAAAGAGTAAAGAGGCAAGAAAAGGGAGACACAGAAACCCTAAAATGGGTTGATAATAATTGAAGGTGAGGGCTAAGGTTTCTTGCCGAGGGTGTGCTTGTTGTTGTGCATCCAGACCTTGAGGACGTGCCTCTTAACTCCGATCTCAGCGCAGAACTGCTGCACAACAGCCTCGTCGTGCTTCTGTATCCTCCACCCTAGCCTCTCCGCAAGACCCAGCATCCTATCCTTCTGATCTTGCGTGAACTTAGTCCTGAACCTCTTCTTGCTGGATCCCGCACCGCCGCTGCTCACCCCGGCTGCGACTGGGTCCGACAGCTCCTCCTCGTCACGACTGCCACCTCCGCCGGATGTGGAAGGGAGGGCAAGGGGTGCAGGTGGCGCGCTGGCGAGGTGATGGTGCAAGTAACCAATAGGAGTGCGGTAGTACGGTGAGAACTGGGGATGGTGGTGGGGGTGAAAGGGAGCGGCGGCAGCCTCCCCGAGGAGGAAGGCACCGTCGGGATCCTTGCGGTGGAAGTTGCGGTGGCAGTTGCAAGCAGCACACTTGAGGGCGTCGAGGGTGCCCTCCTCACCTGCGGGCATGAACTCCCCGCAGCCGTCCACGGCGTGCCCGCCTATGCCGACAGCATGGTTCTTGAGGCACTCCCGGTAACGGGGACCCTTCCGGTTAGCTGAGGCCGACCCTCCTACTGGGTTGGGATGGTCTAGTGGGGGTTTGGATGAATTGGGCAATGGGGAAGGGAGAGGTGGGGAGCTGAAGGGGGTGGTCACCGGAGCGAGGCCGGAGAGCTCTTCATCGTGATCTTCGTGGTCGTCGAAGTCCATGGAGGAGTGCTGGCTGTGGGCGTTGTCAGTTGGTCTCCATTGCAGGAGGTGGCGGTGCTGGAGGAAGGGAGAGGTGTATCTGGGTTACACGGAGGTGAATGGAGTTTAGGGTGGTGGGGAAGGCTCTAAGTAAGCACGGGTTGCCTAAATAAAATAAAACAAGATGGAGATGGCCCTTTACCTTTTGGGTTATTTTTTATTCACCCCCTTGGTAAATTCGCGGGCTTCCTGTCCTGTGATTTACGATTGTAATCTTGTATATTTTGATATTTCCACGTAGCCATTCTTTTCGTAATTTCACTTGAGGATGAGGAGTACAATTCTTTATGTACCATGTATGCAAGTCATCTACTTTTGCCGATTTTAGCAAGAAAAACAGTCCATCAACGAACTAAAAAATGACAACATGCATATTAGCCGCTCTAACATCACATTTTTTGGGTCGAATTTTTTAACATTAAATCTCACGTTGACAATTTGGATATTCTCGTCAATTTTAGAAGTATATATATATGGGACAACACAATATTAGCTAACTGAATTTTTGTTCCGATAAAAGAGAAAGACATACTTAGCACGGCTATAACTAGTAATGCTTTTATGGATTTAAACATGGCTACAAGAGAGAATATCTCATCATAATCGATTTCTTCTCTCGGTGTGTAGCCCTTGGTTACGAGCCATGCTTTGAATGTATCTACCTTTCCATCGAGTTCTCTCTTTCTCTTGAAGATCCATTTGCATTTAATGGGTTTCACCCCTTTAGATGGATCTTCGAGGGCCCATACATCTTGACTATGGCATATGACAGATGGATGTCAATAGCGCATTCCTCAATGAGTACCTCGAAGAGGATATCTACATGAAGCAGCTCTAAGGCTTCATGGTTGAGGAAGGTAAAGTGTGCAAGCTGAAGAAATACATCTATAGACTCAAACAAGCTTCTTGTATTTTGATGTGCCATGTGTGTACAAGAAGCTTAGTGGGAGCGAACTCATGTTCATTGTGCTTTATGTAGATGGCATCCTTGTCATTAAGATTGATATTGGGATGATGACCGGTGTTAAGATATGGTTGTCCCATACTTTTGAGATTAAAGATGTTAGAGAAGCATCTTACATCTTAGGTTTGAAATTGTTAGAAAATAGAGAAAATAGGTTACTAGGACTCTATCATAATAGGGATATATTAAGAAGATCTTGCAAAGATTAAATATGGAAAATTCCACTAAAGTCTTCCTTCCTTTAAGATATAGTATTCACATATATAAACGAATGGTTCCTCAAACTATTGAAGAAAAAAAGCCATGGTCGGATGCCCATATCCATAAGCCATAGAAAGCTTGATGTATACCATGATGTGTACAAGACCGGACATCTGCCATGCATTGGGAGTGGTAAGCCATTACTAATCTTACTATGGAGAGAAACATTAGAACACAGTGAAATGCATTTTCAAGTAACTAAGAAGAACTTGAGACTACATCCTCGTTTATGGATATAATGATCTCAAAGTATTAGGTTACACATATTTTTTAACTAACAATCAGATGAGGATGATAGGAATTCAACCTCTAGGTTCTTAATCTTGTTAGACAGTAGTGCTCTATGATGAAATTGTAGTCGGTTATGATAATGTAGACATATTGTAATATGGCCAATTACAGATCTATTAGAAACCGAGCTAGAATCTCCACAAGGAGTGGCTCGGTTCAATTTCTATTGGATAAGTCCAGGGTCAAAGATGAAGACACTAATAATTAAATTATCTAATTGGATCCTCAAATATGTGGTCAAGGAACTGTAAGGGTATATCTAGATGATGTATGAAAAAACAATACAAAGCGGATTCATGTTTTTTATGCTTTTTAGTGCAATTATTTGATGCTACAAGTAATGGCAAATGCAGTTAAAGACACAAAACGCACAAACTTATGGACAATCACAATTAAGCTCCTGATTTGATAATTTATAAGTGATATTTATATATTATCCAAAGATGTCATCAATGATCTAGCATTTATTAGCCTAAGTCATCAATACATCATTTAATTCAATCACTTTTCATTTAAAATCCATCTAATCACCCAATTAATCAGGAAATAATCATCATATGGTCTAGCATAAAAGTCATGTATCATTAAATTACAAACCAAATCAAGGTATCAATTGATGCATTAGATCGATTAAGCATGCACTTTTGAGGTAATTAATCAAGTTTAAAAACCTTAGACTTCTCTGAATTTCAACTCAATGAACAAAAATCACATCAGGGACTTAAGCATACCACGTTAAAGAACGTGACATTAGCTTTCAAACGAAACCAATTAGTTAATGTTCACAAGTTATTAATCATGCAAAATAGAGACTTAATTTCAATAAAAACATAAGAAAATATAACAAAAAGTCCAAAAAAGACTAAAATACAATATTTACAAGTTTCTAGGGTGAATATGCAATTTGACACATGCGGGGGTATAATTGCAAATACAGTAAGTCGGTAGGGCTTTTGCAAATTCTCTAGGAGGAACACATTCTGCATGCGTTGGACCTAAATGTAATTCTTCAAACTTGCAGCCCAAGCATTGTAAATTACCTATGAAAACTCGAGCTATGTGGCGTGACATTGTGGCTTGTGAGTTGGCTTGGAATGAAGGATAGGGTTTGGGCCTTAGCGCATCACGTAAGAATGAAGATCGCATCATATGCGATCAAGGCAACAGAAATTAAAATTTTTTAAAGAGATGAAATGACATGATCTAAGAACACTTCTGAAATCATTTCATCGAGATCAAAACAAGATATAGTAAAACCTCTTGAAGCGTGGTTAAGATCATTGTCTCTAAAGTAAGATAGCTCTTGTATCAAGTTTGATCCGATGGAGGAGACGCTAGCGAGTACGTGGATTAAATGGGTGCTTCTCAAAATCCAAGTCGAAGACCCAAGCAATGAATCTCCTAATTTTGTTTCATGAAATCCAACATCTTCTTCACGATCAAAGGGCAACAAATAAGACTGAGATCCACGAGCAATCGGTCTAGCAGTACAAACAATGTGACGATGACAACGACTCTCTCTAGGGAAATATGGTGGACGACCACTATATTGAGATAGAGAAGGAGATGTGCACTAGCTGTGTAAAGAGGGGGCGCATTTGCTGTTGTCAAAATAAAAGGCTAGGACTGGCATTCCTATTATACTATTTTGGATGTCCACAGATCACAAACCATGTGCACATAAATCCAACATTTGAGATTGATTTGTACTTTCAATCAATGACTATGATTTTGTTGCATTTTAATTTGCAATAAACAATTATTATTAATTTAAATTAATTAGATATATTGAAGAATCACTAATATATTTTACTTCAATCAAATCAATAATCATATGATGATTAGAAAGGAGGCAAGCCTCCTTCCAATCATGGGGGGGAGTAGGACAACCACCTTGATTTAGGACGCAAGAGTGGTCGTCCACCCTCCATAAGAAGAAGGTCGCTCCTTCTTCTGATTACATGAGATCTCATATCTCACATAATCCTTCATTATTTGCAACATCTTTTATTGCAAATTTATTTACAAATAATTCCAAATTATTTTGTGAATATTTCAATCATGCTATTAAAAAATATGAATCATATTCACGCATCCATAATAAAATGTAAATTGTATTTACAATTAACTGCCCAATGTGAATCCAATTCACATCAACATTTAATTTATAAATACTAATTACAATTAGCTCTCTCCAATATACTATAAATCACATTTACAATATATATGATTAATATGGATAGTGATATCTACATTATTCACCTTGATAATCAAATCATATTTAATTATCTTGGATGTTCATTTTCATTTATCTAAATAATATGAATCATGTTCATATTATTCATGATAATTAAATCACATTTAATTATCAATTTTTCAATACGCAGATACATTATAAACAATGGAAATATTCTTGAACTCTTTCAAGAATAATGTGCTTTCTTTGTGTATACTTGGAGATAAAGACAGTGCGATCGTATATTTTATGCATAGTGACTTGTATTGAGATCATATCTCAAATTCAGATCTCAGGGACCTCTCAAAGATGTTTGATTTATAAAAATCGTAAATCTAATCATCTCATTGCATCTGAATCCTATTCAGATCAATGCCCACCATTTGTACTAAGATTATATTACTTCTCTATTGATAGGAGTCACTAAAATCCGAACCTATTTCATCACTCCCTTGGAATGAAAGTGACATGGTTATACAATCAATTTATGATCACATCACCCTCGAGTATTTCCAATAATCGTACATCATGTATACTAGAAGAACTAGAATAAACCCGAAGTTTTAGATCATTTTGAACTGTAAAGACTTGAACATGGATATCTCTCAGATCCTATATCACAAGATATGGCTCGTCAAGAGGAAACCGACGGAATTTGTTTTGTGTGAATCGGACTTCGTCTCGACTTGTTATGATTTTCGGTAGAAAGAGAAGTAAGGAGACTTAAGGTGTCATTAACTCTTGATGACCGTCATTAAGACTAACTAAATGTAATTAAAGAAACTAATGATGGATTAAGGATCGTTAATGACCATTAGCAACCACTAATCAATAGTTAGCAAAGTTAAGCATGTAGCGTGAAAGTCAAATCGCGATTAGTAAAAGTTAATCACGATTCGTGCTAACATCATTAGAGCATCTAGAATCTTCTGGATAGTTCTAACTTAAACCCTAACTTTTGGATAAGCTTTGGCCAGAACCATGGGCTGCTAAACGCGATTAAGGTCTAAACCATGATTTACTAAGCATGGTTAGCGGTTTTCCTAATCCTATAAATACCCCCAACCATTCATTCTCTACGATTTCCACTACCACCACCACCCCAAGGGATAGGGTTGAGAGTTCGAGGTTCGAGAGGAGGAGAGGGAGGCGGGGAAGGAATGCTAGTGAAGCATTATCGGGAGAAAGAGGAGAAGAAAGGTATGATCCTCTCTTAGTTTGCTTCGTAATATGGTTTTCGATTCCTCTTCTTTTTCTACCTTTACTTTCGATTCATCTTTCTTTTCGATTCATTTTCAATTGTGGTTCGAGGAGAAATCTATGTAACACCCTACTTAGGTGCAGGCGGCTATGCATGGAACCCTATTATTTGTCACACTTTCACTTACCTAAGACGCGTGGTATCTATCGACTGTCCATCACTTATGGTTATATTCTTTCTTTTCCGCTTTTATAGTTATTTTGATGGAGAAATATGTGTAATACCCTACTTAGGTGTGTGCAGCTATGCACGTCAGTGAATCCTGTGATTCATCACACATTTACTCACCTAAGATGTGTGGTGTCTATCTATTCTCCATCTCTTGTTGATCGATTATATTCTTTCAGTTTCGTTGTTGTTTTTTTCTTGGTGATTTCATAGAGAAAACTCAATCTGTTTTTCTTTTAAAAACGTGTCCCGTATAAAGGGAAATTCTGCCAAAAGTTTTATAAAAATATGTCCAAAAAAAGGGAAATTCTGCCAAAGGTTAAATTCTACCAACATTTTTTTAGAAATATCACCCTGTATAAGGGGAAGTTCCGTTGAAATTTCAAGAGAAAATATGTTCTTCGTATGTTATTCACACTGTTCATGTGTTCTTCACATTCTTCGTGTTCTTCGTTCGTTATTGGTGTTCTTGACACGTTCTTAGAATTTTTTATAGAAAATGAAATTCGATCATTTCAGGAGCTATAAATCATTCTTTTTGAATAAGAATCACGATAGAGCGCTGCATACATGAGAGAGAACTCGATTAGGTACCAAAATCCTTACTTTTGCTGTTGGATTTTCATATGAGATCATTGAAATTTTCGATTTTATGTTCTTTGCTACGAAGAACTCTAATTTATGTTATTTTTGAGAAAAATGAAAATTTGCTTGGTGATTGCAACTAAAATAAGGTCTAAGCCTCGAATTGATGTAGTGGCTTGGAAAGTTAGGGTTTGGTAGTTAAAATGAGCATAAATACAAGTATATATACATATGAATAATATATATGTAAAAATATGCTATGTGTTGTTAATTATGCAAATCGAAGATTTAACGAAAGAGTTGCATTGTGAGATTTGATGTGTATTGAGTTGGATCCTGAAAAGGATCGTATTCTATGTAAGGAATGACTTGGAGTATAACTACAGGTCGGGCATGCAACATGTAGGTTTGTCGGAAGGAACCCCTATTTGCGTTGCCCTACCTAGGTAGTACATGGTTGCCATGTTATGAGAAGTGCACACAAAATGAATGCTTTACAATGCTTGGTACGTGACCCAATATATTCAGGTTGAATGGCGGAAGATTTGATCGTGTTATGTGGAGGCACGGGTGGTTCGATAACAGCTGGGTCACGATAACATGTATTTAAAATCGCTAGGTTATTTGATTAAACATTAGCCTGAGGTTTTAAGCAACCGGATCCTCGAGGGTGGTGTACTTTATTTGTCAGGCTGAGGGTTTGAGACCTTGAATAATAAAAGAAAAGGAATTGTCATGGTAGTATTGGAGGATTGGTTGACGTGACGTACGACGACATAAAATTATTAGATCAACACAATCTTCAATCCTGAAGTATCCAAAACTTCGGAGTCCATATAGTGGTGAGGTAGTTCCCTTGACTAATCACTGACGTGAATAGAAAAGAATAAGACTTAAACTAATAAGAATGAATGAATCTTTTTATGTTATCAAGTTTTGAAAAAAAACTACACATTTGTTTGCTTTTCTCTTCTTCGTTACTTAGAATTCACTAATTTTTATCTTATGATTTATGGAAAATCCAACAGGTGTCGGTGAACCATCTCAAGCACTTTAGCCATTCACTCATCCACAATAGCTTTACTCTATAAGGTAGTTGGTAATCTTTCTGTGTATTTTCTTCCAGTTGATGTACATGTAAATGGTTGTAATGAGAGTATGTATCATGAAAACTTTATTTTATGAATGGAAAAGTATTAAATACTTCTTTCTGAGTATTTTTATTTGCAGTCTATTTTTGAATGGTAGTTGTGATTAGTGAATAATTTATTACTAAGTAACCAGATTCGTATATGGGAGGATTCGACGATTCGGAATTGGGGTCGTGAGAATTTGGTATCAGAGTCAAGCTACTCCAGTAATTTACTCAGTAATTGATGACTATGGGCGATATTCAAAAACTAAGGCAGTCTTAAGATCCTTTGATCTTGATAAGTGACTACAGTACCATTCACAAATCATTGTCCCTTTTGGTACATCATGTTAAAATGTATAGGACCTAACCTTTGGCAGTGACTCATCTCAGGATCATGGCAGATCAAGACATGTTTAGGAAATTAACGGCTATGATGACAATGCTGCAAGAAATGGGGCAAAAGCAGCAAGTATTAGAGGATATGATCAATGCACAAGTGGAGAGACCCGAGGCATCTAGACCTATGGATGCTAGGATTGAAAGTTATGTCCATCTTTCTGAGGAAGAATTTAGTTACCATCCTTCCACTGAGTCTGTTCCTACCCCAGCTGAAGGAGCAATGGAGAGAGCTCTTTTTAGACACCAAAAACTACTGGACAATTACCGAAAGAGAAAGATTCCTCGATTCAAAGGTATAGAGACACCTACTGAGGTAGATCTATGGCTTGATGATGTCAACAGGACGTTGAGAATAATACTTACACCGACATACACTTGGGTGCACTTTGCTGATTACTCCCTAGCAGATTACGCAAGACGATGGTGGAGAGAAATTTCTAAAAAAATAGTAGATCCCATTCCATGGGATATATTTGAAGAAAAGTTTCGAGTTCACTTCTGTCCCTCCCATTGGAAAGAATTGAAGAGGAGGGAGTTGGCTTCTTTGACCCAGGGTTCAAAGAATGTACGAGATTATCATATTCACTTTACAGAGTTGCTACATTACTCCCCAGTTTTAGAAGCTTCACCACATGAATGTCTTACTAAATTTGTTAGTGGGCTTTAGGGAGATCTTAGAGAGAAGCTTGCAGATTTTAGAGCCACTGTTGTAGATGAAGCCATGGACATCACCTCTTGTATTGAAATGGAAAGGGATGAAAATCGTCAAAGAAGAAGCTTCCTAATTACTGGTGGGCCATACAAATGTAAGGCGAACTATAACTGCAGAGACCGTCGCTATCATCCAGTTGGTTCTTGTATAAACTCACCACAGACTTTGGGTCAAGAATTATCAGGAAGAGGGGGTTTCTCTAAAGCTCCACTATACCCCTGTGACTCAACAACAGGAGCTAATACCTCTATGGTTGGATCTTCAGTACGGATAGGAACACATATGTATTATTAATGTCATCAGGAAGGCTACATAAGGAAATACTATCCAAAGTTGAGAGATTTGGGGTCTAAATCAACCCCAAATAACAGTATAACATCCACCCCGAGCAATGGAACAACATGTGGAGGAAGCCATGGTAGAGGTTATGGTTCACAAGGAGCGTCTCATACTCAGCAACCACTACAAAGTGTTGCGGGTTCTAGCTTTGCCTCTTCCTAGTGGTCAACTCAATGCCATCACTGAAGAACAAGTTTACAATTAAGCCACGATTGTATGAGGTATTGTTACTATTCATGGATTTTCAGTACATGCCTTGTTTGACTATGATGATTCATATTCATTTATTGCTCGACGATTAGTACCCACTTTGGGTAAAGTAGCAGTAGAAGTACAACAGTCTTATCTGATCAAGGGACTAGGAGAACAAGTAGTTATAATCCGAGAAATTCTGGATAATTATGTAAAATGACAGCAGAACATCAGTTACCTATTTCATTATTACTAACTGAAATGGAGGATTTTGATCTCATCTTGAGGATGGACTGGCTAGAAAGGCATCATGCATGCCTGGATTGTTTTCAGAAGACAATAACTTTTCACAATCCTAACTCGATAGAATTTCAGTTCTTGGATAGACATCCAATGATAACATTGAATATATCTCTACTTTGATGGCACAATAGTGGTTAGAGCAAGGGTACCAAGGCTATTTAGCTTATGTAACCATTACATCAGGATCAGACAGAATGATAGAAGATTTACCTATAGTGTGAGAGTTTCTAGATGTATTCTTAGAGGAGCTGCCTGAATTACCACCTGAGGAGAGATTGAATTTGAAATCTCTCACTCTTGATACTCGTCCTATCTCTATCTCTCCATATAGGATGACACCAGCTGAGTTACGAGAGTTAAAAGTATAGTTACAAGAACTGTTAGATAAAGGATTCATTCGTCCTAGTTCTTCACCATAGGGTGCACCTGTCTTGTTTGTAAGAAAAAAAGATGAGTCAATGCAGTTGTGCATTGACTATAGACAGTTAAACAAGAAGACAATAAAGAACAAGCATCCTCTGACAAGAATAGATGATCTCTTTGACCAGTTGTAGGATTCAACTGTGTATTCCAAGATTGACTTAAGATCTAGATACCATCAGTTGAAGATTATAGATGCGGATATCCCCAAGACAACCTTTCGAACTAGATGTGGACGTTATGAGTTCTTAGATATGCCTTTTGGACTGACAAATGCCCCAGCAGCCTTCATGGATCTCATGAATAGAGTATTCAAGGAGTTTCTAGATCACTTTGTAGTATTCTTTATTGATGATGTGCTTATTTACTCCAAGGGATAGTTATCAACATGAACACCATCTATGGTAGGTACTTGAAACACTAATGAAGAACAAACTGTATGCTAAATATAGCAAATGTGACTTCTGGTTGTCTGAAGTATCATTCATGTTGTTTCTGAGGAAGGTATATCAGTTGATTCTGCAAAGATTAGTGCGGTGATGAGTTGGGAATGCCCAAAAACTGTTACAGAAATACAATCTTTTCTGGGTCTATTGATAAACACGGATTTCACAAGAGCCTAAATTGGTGTCTCACACAAGGCGGAGACAACCGTCGCTGTGGCGACTCTCAAATGAAATCCGAATTTAATCAACAATTAACCCACACTAAAGATCAATAAATTAGAACTAATGTGGAGTTAAAATTTATTTTTAACTCTGCACAAAATGTATAGCAAGCAAGTATGCAGAGAGTTCGAACACAGGGAGCAAGCAGGGCAATTCACAAGAGTGTGCACAAGTGTGTGTATATGTGATGTGTCTACACTAAGCAAGCAAGGAAATTTTTGTGGGTTTTTAATTTTTATTTTTTTTATTATTTTTTTTTGTTTTGTATTTTGATTTTTAATTTTCTGATTTTTATAATTTTATATTTTTTTATTTTTCTTTTTCTTTTTCAATATTGGAATTTAAAGACAATGGAATAAAAGACAAGATAGAATATTTATAAAACTAAGTAAAAATTACCAAAAATTCAGAAACAAATTGTTTTTAGTCTTTTTAGGGTTTTTTACTGTTTTTGTGATTTTTGGAAAATTTTCAAGGTGTTTTTGGTATTTTTAAATACTGAAATAAAGCAAAACAGTGCAAATAAGGCTGACTGTGAATAAAATGAGATTTAACAATAGCAACCAGTAGCTCAAAATTTTCACACTATTTTTCTAAAAAGGACAAAATAAGGAACAAACAGAAACTGAGTTTTTGATTTTTGGAGTTTTCTACTATTTTATATATATTTTTTTGAAGTTTTTGAGTGTTTGTAAATTTTTAGTGTTTTTCTTTTGAGATTTTTAGTGATTTTTGGACTGACACTAAAATAGGATAAAATAGACACTAGCTAATTTTTTTGGAATTTTTCAAAACGTTTTTTATAATTTTTATGGGTTTTCTACTGCAAACAGTGAAATAAATGCATGTTTTTGATTTTTTTATAAATATTAAAAAGTTAGAAAATCAAAATCTAAAAATATAGCGTGAAAGCACAGGATAACAGGAGCATAAACCTATTTTTGCGGAATTTTTGGAGTTAAAATGATGGTTTAACTAATTAGAGCAAACATCCAAACATTAAACAGTCCTGGCAGGGGTATAAGTGCAAATAATAAAACATCCAGGGGCATACATGCAATTTTTCCACAAAAGTTTACACTAAAACTTGCATTTCAAGGATTAAATATGAATAACAAAACCAGCAAGGGTATCTGAGCAATTTACCCACCAGGGCGCGTGACTTACACGCGCCTGGAAGGGGTATTTCTGCAATATTACAAAGTTCCAAGGGGTTCAATGCAGTTTCTCCAAAATATTACAACTTAATACAACCATTCATGGACCAAAGCGAAATGAACAAACCCTAGAGGGGGTTCTTGCAAAACACCCAGCCTCCTCACGCGCACGGGCACGTGAGGTGACGTGGATTGGACCCGAGTGCAAATAAGAAAACGACGGGGGCCTTCGTGCAAATATTACAAAAATATTTAAACTGCCGAGGAAGGTTTTGGTACTATTAAGATATTACAAAAAATGGGCGGGGGTTTGTAGCAAAATACCCACGCCAAAGCGGAAGCGGACGGCTGATATCGCGTCACTTAAACACGTGTCCTGCTCTCGCGCGCCGATACCCCTTCGGAAGCGGAGGGCGGAGATTAGATCTCGGCCCCTGATCTGACGGTGCCTGGGGACTTCAATCGGACGGTGGCTGTGCTCCACGAAGAACAGGTGCACATCCAACGGCTGGGACGTCTGGTCGAAGAACTGGGAAGAACAGAGGGCCGGATGATCTTTTCGGAGCTCGCGCCTCCTCTTCCGATGCTCTCTTGATGCACTAAGACGCCTCAGACGTTCCTGGAAGGTCCCTCGAGCTCGTGGCAGGGCCAAAATGGGCGGGGACGCTCCGATGCACCGCCGCAAGCTTGAGGAAGAACGGTGGCTCCAGGTAGCTCAATACCTTCAAAAATCGACTCCAGGTGGAGTCTCTCTGGCGCTAGGACCTGCAAAAAGTGGTGACAAGGCCCAGGGCAAATTGCCTGGGCCTCGCGGAGGCGTGGGGGTGCGCGATAGATGAGTAATGGAGATGGTGGCCGGAGGTGTCTCCGGCGAACGATCGACTTAGCGAGTCGATGCAATAATGAAGTGGATAATCGGGGGATAATGGAGCTGGGAATGCGAGGGGTAAAACTACGGCGAAAAACTAAGTAAGAAATCACGACCTCGAGCCCCTAAGGAGCGAGGGAAGATACCTCGACGGCGGTCGCCGGAGGTTGGAACACGCGGCGCTATCGACCCTCTCCCACCGCTCGGATGCGTCGAGCTCGAAGCTGTCACCTTCGGGCTTCGATGGCTGGACCAAGGGGGGTGGTTCACTGGTGATTCGCGGTTCAACCCGAGAAAGGAAGATGGGGGGTCGTATTTGAAGAGTGGTGGGTGCGTGTTTTCGAGGCGCGATCACGGGTAGAGGAAGAAGATCTAGGCAGATCTGAGAAGTCGACGATGGAGATGGATCAAAGAGGCACAACTTCCATGAAGGAAGCGGCGGCAAAGGAGGGACGAGTCGGCCTAGGAAAGTCCACCAAGGCGGGCAAAAACCCAGGCGCGACAGAGCTACAGTGGACGAAGGACGTCCAGTTGACCTAGGTCAACTGGCGCCTTCTCCTAATTGGTCCACGTGGACCAATCAGGAAAAATCCCCTAGAAATGTTTTATTAATTAAATTAAAAGTAGAATTAAGCCGAATTAAATTATTATTATAAAATAAAAAATGTTTATTTTTTTATGTAGTATTTTATTCCGATTTTTATTTATTTTTATGAATGATATTTTTACAAGTTTACATTTATACCCCTAATAGGTATATTATCTATATATTTTAGTATTTTATTTTTATTTTGTGTATTTAATTTATTTATTTTTGTTTATTATTTTCTAAAATTATAGGATACTTTTATATACACAAATATATTTTTATTTTATTTTTATGATATGTTTTGTATATTTAATAAAATATAAAGGTGTTTTATACAGGTATAAGTATATGTAATGTATCTATGTACTCTATTATACCAGTATTTTTATTTTGTATTTTATTTAGGCTTTTATTCTTATTTTATTGTACATAATTATTATAAGTATTATGTACAATATTATAAAAATATAAAAATATAAAAATAATGAATAAATAATAAATTGAATATTTTAATATGTACAAGTATACAATGTGGGTCCAAAAGCCAACTTTCAAACCGTAGCTCTGCCAAATGCGAAACCACCGCCATTGGATAGATTATTTTATTCTATATACAATTAAAGGTGAGTTTGCTACATTTGGAGTTGTCGTTTGTGAGATACGGGTCTGGAAAGTTGGGATTTTGGATTCTTATTCAGACCATATCTTTTTGTCTGTACATTCTTTTTCTGTGAAATCAATTTTGTATTTTTCTTTATGAAATTATCTACAACTTTCATGTACAAAGTTTCTTTGTTTGATGTACAAAAAGTGGAACCAAAAATAGGTCCCAAAATGAATAAAGAATGAATAGAATGTACATGTATTTTATCTGTATTTCTGACCTTATCTCCCCCTACTTTATTCCTTGTCGACCTATTCATCAAGATGCCCAGGTTTCGGGGGTTTTGGGTCATAAAATATTTACAATATTTTATTCTTTTTCTTTTCTTTATTTATTCTATAATTTTGGCCTTAATTACAGTATTTTATACACTATTGTGATGCACATGCATGGATGCTAAGATGGTGATTTTAATGCTATTTACAGGCATTTGCTAGGGTTTTTGGTGCCAAAATGATAGAATAAAGATGATGAAATGTGGATTCATCATCTATCTAGGTATTATAGAAGATTTGTGAAGGACTTTTCACAATAGTATTGCCAATGACTAGACTGACTCAGAAGGAAGTCCCATTCATATGGTATGATTTATGCGAAGCTAGATTTCAAACACTAAAAGAATGCTTAACATCTTCACCTATCCTTACTCTACCTTCTGGGATTGAAGGGTTTACATTGTACACTGATGCATTTAAAGAAGGACTTGGGGCAGTTCTTATGCAATATGGTAAGGTAGTTGCTTATGCATCATGACAGCTCAGGATACATGAGAGGAACTACCAGACACATGACCTTGAATTAGTTTCCGTAGTTTTCGCTTTAAAAATACGGAGACACCAACTCTATGGTATTACTTTTGTTATCTTCACTGATCATAAATGCTTGAAATATATGTTTGATCAAAAGGAGCTCAACATAAGATGGAGATGGTGGTTGGAGCTATTGAAGGACTATGATTGCACCATCTCCTATCACCCCGGTAAGGAGAACATCGTAGCATATGCACTTAGTAGAAGGACTTATTCACATGGGTTGATGAGTGCTATCCACTTTTGGGGTGTACTATCAACGTTGAGTGAATGGAAACCATTTGATAGTAGTGCTGATACTATAACTATTCCTCATCGATATAAACCAGAGATTGAGATATAATAAAGAAAGGACATAAGGATGATCCAGACCTTAAAGACTTGAGACAACAACTTGAAAAGAATGAGATAGAGGGATTACATATACAAGATGAGTTACTATATAACTATCATAGAGTTTGTGTACCAAACACACCGAAATTGAGGAAATATATATTACGTGAGGCACATTATCCTAGATTATCCATTCATACAGGAATTACGAAGATGTATAATGATCTTCATTCAAACTTTTGGTGGCAGGGAATGAAGAAAGATATTGCTGAGTTTGTGAATTCATGTTTCACTTGCTAACAGGTATAAGCTTCACACCAAAAGCCATCGGTATTGTTACAACCCATCCATATACCTGAGTGGTGATGGAAAAGCATTTCCATGGACTTTGTTATTGGCCTACTGATAAACACAGAATTGAGAGCGGTCGTATCGACTCACAAGGCGAGTCAACAGTCGGTGTCTTGACCACCACAAAATCATGTATTTAATCAACAATTAACCCACACTACAGATCACGGAAATAGAAATAAATGTGGAATTAAAATTTATTTTTAACTTTGCACAAATGATGTAAAGGGCAAGTATGCAAAGAGTTCGAAAACAGGGAGCAAACAGGGTAATTCAAGCAAATATGCACAAGTGAGTGTGAGTGTGTGCCTACACTAAGCAAGCAAGCAAAGAAGTTTTTTGTGGGTTTTAATTTTTAATTTTTTATTTTAATTTAATTTTTTATTTTTTATTTTGATTTTTAATTTTCTGATTTTTATAATTTTATATTTTATATATTTTTTTATTTATTGGAATTTAATGACAATGTAATAAAAGACAAGATAAAGTAGTTATGAAAATGTGAAAAAATAGCCAAAATTTCAGAAATAAAATGTTTTTGATATTTTTAGGATTTTTTTACTGTTTTTGTGATTTTTGGGTATTTTTCAAACTGTTTTTGGTATTTTTAAATACTGAATAAGGGAAAACAATGAAAATTGTGCTGGCTGTGAGTAAAAATGGAATTTAAAAATAGATAACAGCCACAAAATATTTTCAAACTATTTTTAAAATAAAAATAACAAAATGAAGAACAAATAGGAAGAGAGTTTATAATTTTTGGAATTTTCTTTGATTTTATATATTTTTTTGAAGTTTTTATGGATTTTTGAATTTTTAAGGTTTTTCTTTTGAGATTTTTAGTGATTTTTGGACTGACACTGGAAAATAGTAAAACACACAAAATATAATTTTTTTTAATTTTTCAAAACGTTTTTATAATTTTTATTGTTTTCTAAGGCAAACAGTGAAATAAATGCATGTTTTTGATTTTTAATAAATGTGAAAATGCAATAAAAATGCAATGTAAAATTATGGCGTGCATGTACAAGTAAACAGGAACTTAACTCTATTTTTGTGGAATTTTCGGACTTAAAATGATAATTTAAATAATTAGAATAAGCATCCAAATATTAAACAGGCCTGGCAGGGGTATATTTGCAATTTCTCAAACATCCAGGGGCATACATGCAAGTTTCCATAAAAGTTTGAACTAAATATTCGATTTTCAGGACCAAACATCAATTACAAAACCCGCAGGGGTATCGGTGTAAATTACCCCCCAGGGCGCGTGACTCGCATGCGCCTGGCAGGGATCAAAGTGTGATTTTCCAAAAACCTGGGGGTTATCTTGCAAAATTCCCAAAAAATATAACACTTAGTATCCGAATCTTGGTACTGAAACAAAATCGAGCAAAGACCGAGGGCCTCTATGCAAAAGCCCTCACCTCACGTGTACATGTCACGTGAGGTGACGTGGCAGAGGACCTAAAAGCAAATAAAATAAAGATGAGGGTCTTTTTGCAATTTTTAAAAAAATTTTTAAACTACGAACAAAAGTTATTGGACTAAAATATAAATACAAAATGCGCGAGGGTGTGGATGCAAAATACCCTCGATGCGCGATCCAACGACGGATGGGGAGCCACTTAAACACGTGGCGCACTCTGGACGGCCGATGACGCTTTGTGGATGTGCGACTGCGATCAGATCTCCAGGGGCGATCAACGGTAGAGGCGCGGGGAGATCCAACGGCTGCTGTGCTATCTGGGCATGCTCCAAGATCCAACGGTTGGGAAGTGAAGAGGAAGAACAGCGAAGAACCCCGGGGAGGGTGAACTTCACCGCCCCCGATCTCGGTCCTCCGGCGACGTCGAGGCTTCAAAATGGACGTGGAGCGTCCTGAGGTCTTCGTCTACCTCTTGGGGCCGTCAAAAAGCCATGGCGGTGACCGTCGGTGCTCACTGGGGGCTGGCGGAGCTGGGAGGCTTCGTTAGCTCCGGTGAGCTCAAAACTCAGACTCTAGATGCCTTCAAGTTCGCGTTGACCTGCAAAAAGAGTCAAAGGATCCAGGGCAAACTGCCTGGACCCTTGGATGCACGTGGAAATGCGTGGAATGGAATGGCGACGAACGACAGGAGGTGCGCTCCGGCCAAGATGAGTGATAGGGCAAGATACGTGATAGAACTTCGATTTTTTTGAGGGTTCTCGATCCTAAGACTAGCAGGAACCAAATGGCGTAAAGAAATGCAAGGGGGAAGTTCCTCGATGGCCGGAGCCAGAGGAAGAGGTGTACCTCGACCGCCGGGCTTGCAGGAGTTGTAGGGAGCTCCTCCGACCTCGATCACCTCGACTGAAGGCCTTGAGCTGGAGCTGTCACCTCCAGGAAGCTCTGGAGCGCAAGAAGGTGGAGAGGGGTGGTCCGAAGGCAGTCCAAATTCAAATCGAAAATGGGGGATGGCTTATATTGGGTTTGACCGGAGGTGACAGGGGTCAAAGGTCGACGAGAATCTCGCAAATCTTGGGTCCAAAGACCAAGATTATGCATGGGCGAGATAGAGGGATGGTTGGTTGCCAATGTTGCAGAAGGAAGCAACACGAAAACATGAAAGATTTGGCTGGGAAAAAACCAAGAAAAGGCTCAAAAACAAAGCCTGACAGGTCTACAGGGGGTAGGGCGTCCAGTTGACCGAAGTCAACTGTTGACGCCTCCTGGTTGGTCCACGTGGACCAACCAGGAAAAACCCTAAATTATTATTTTGTCAATTCACTTAAAAATAGAAATAGGCTGAATTAAATAATGATTATAAAATGAAAATTATTCGTTATTTTCTGTAGTATTTTATTATGATTTTTAATTGATTTTGTGAGGTATATTTTTATAAGTTTACTTTTTAGCCCTATATAGGTATATTACCTATCTATTTTAATACTTTATTTTTATTTTGTGTATTTTGATTTTATTATTTTTGTTTCTTAATTTCTAACATTATAAGATACTTTTATCTACACAAATATATTTTATTTTATTTTTCTGATATGTTTTTTATATTAAATAAAATATAAGTGTGAAAAGTATAAGTATAAGTATAGGTATAATACCTGTATAACTTATATATGTTTATTTTCATTCTTATTTTTCTTTGCATTTTTATGCTGATTTTAATGCACATATATATTATAAGTAATATTTACAACATTATAAAATTATAAAATTATAAAAATAAATAATAAATTGAATATTTTAATCTGTACAATTATACAATGTGGGTCCAAAAGTCAACTTTCAAACCGTAGCTCCGCCAAATTTGAAACCACTGCCTTGGATAGAGTATTTTATTCTATATACAATTAAAAGTGAATTTGCTACATTTGGAGTTGTCAGTTGTGAGATACGGGTTTGGGAAGTTGGGATTCTGGATTTTTATTTAGACCATAACTTTTTATCTGTACATTATTTTTCAGTGAAATCAATTTTGTATTTTTCTATATAAAATTATCTACAACTTTCATGTACAAAGTTTCTTTATTTGATGTATAAACAGTGAAACCAAAAATAGGTCCAAAAATGAATACAGAATGAATAGAATGTATAGGTATTTTATCTGTATTTCTGACCTTATCTCCCCCTACTTTATTCCTTGTCGTCCTATTCATCAGGATGCCTAGGTCTCGGGGTTTCGGGTCATAAAATATTTACAATATTTTATTCTTTTTCTTTTCTTTATTTATTCTATAATTTTGGCTTTAATTACAACATTTTATACACTAATATGATGCACATGCATGAATGCTAAGATGATGATTTTAATGCTATTTACAGGCATTTGCTAGGGTTTTTGGTGCCAAAATGATAGAATAAAGATGATGAATTGTGGATTCATCATCCCCCTATACTTTACCTTTGCTAGTCCCTAGCAAACACTTATACATTAAGTGCAAAAAGAAAAAGAAAGAAAAGAAAAAAAAGAAAATTGGATGAAGTTTAATCATCGAATCTTGTCTTCACAAAATCAAAGTTTGGAGCTTAAGTCGGACCTTTGGAATTTTAGTGCGGTCGGATCCTTAATGAGAACCAAATTTGAAATCCAACAATCCTTGAGAATCCCAAAACTCTGTCCAAGTCTCCTCAATAGACAGGTCAGAAATACCTTAATTCATACGCAAACTCTTACGACTATGAATCTGACTTGTACAGTGTAAGTGATATGTAGCTCCCCACCTCAGAAGTAACAAAGAAGCAACCTCCCCCACCCTGGTAACTCTAATGCATCGGTCTAGCAACTCTTTCCTCGAGAAGCGGGGTATTCCCTTCTAAGTTCAAGTGCAACCGGCTCAAGAAGAGGGGGAATAAGAGGTATAGAATTTTGGGAGCTCAACCAGTGTAGCTAAGTCTCTCGCTGCAAGCTTCATGAGATGTAACATGGATACCATAAGCTTTTGCTTTATTGGACTATATATACAAGAAATTTTCCTCTTGAGCCAGTAGACTATCCCTCTTTTGAAGCTTTATTGCAACCCACGGCTTCTGTCTTTAGCCTTCATCACCACTAGACCAAGTTGAGGTGCACTTCCTTCACTAGAAGAAGAAGAAGAGAGGTTCCGCCTAGAAGTACTACCCTCATATGCTACCCCAAGCCAAAGGAAACTGCCTCCTCACCACGTCATCCGTGGAGAGCTATGTGAAAGGTGCAGGTGTCCAAGTTAGGTCATTATCAACAAGAGTCGTGCGTGTGCTCCGAAATACTCTACTTAGGCAGTCAAGAATCCATTGAACCAAGCCCCGTGATCCTCAAAGAACTAAGTCAACTAGACCTGAAGTACCTCAAACTCAGTTCCTATAAGGTTCCTGTTATTAGGTAGATTTTAAGGTCCAATCAAGCTCCAATCTCCGGAATTTACTTAGACTTGTTCAATTATCAAACTCAATCCGAAAAATACGAATGCTATGCAATGTAGAAAATATTTTTGTGATGCAATTTTCAAGATGTTTTGAACTTTTTATGGATTTTTGAAAAGATGATGCATGCGTATGCAGATGCAATTTTTTTTAATTCAAAAAGATTTTTCAAATGTTTTTGGATTTTCATTTTGCAAATATTTTTGGGATTTTTGAAAAACAAAAAAGATTTTGGCTGAAAACTAGGTGAAAACTATGTACACGGGAGTGCTTCTTATATATACAATAAGTAGATTTTTAAGACTTTACAAGGGTAAGTGATCAATTTTATACATATATATATATAGTGAATTTTGGTTAGATGTAAGTATTCCTCAGACTTATTTGACACAAGCTTTTCACACAATTTTTGAAAACTATAGTCCAAAATAGTTTTTACAAACATTTTACAAACATGTACACACATTTGAAAATCATTTTGCAATCGGTTTTCCAAACAGTATATATAGATTTTTCAAAACATTTCTGCAACCATTTTTCAAACCATTTGGAAATCATTTTTCAAACATTTTATTTCACACAAAGAAAATAAATTTTTACAAAACACACATTTTTACACAGGTTGAAAACATGTAACAAAATATTTTCAAAATAGTTTTCAATAGATGTTCACAAAGTTTTTCAAACTATTTTTCAAACATTTTGCAAAAAACATTTTCACCTGATTTATTAATCAGTAAATACAAAAAGAATTTGAGGAACAGAACACCTTTTTATTAAGGTTTTTAATTAATTTTAATGAATTATATTATTAAGAAAATACGAAAGTACGAGTTATGGCTAAAGTATATACACAGTATATACGACCCCCTATACTTAGCTTGAGCTATGTCCTCATAGATCAGAGAGAAAAGAGAAGACATAACTCGTACTATGTATAGGCAAGTCTAAAGAATAAATGAATAAATGAAGGAATGAATGAACAAATGAGAAGTTGATCGTCCCCCCTAAACTTAGGATCAAATAATCCTAAGTATAGCAGACTGTACATAACGTAGGGAGAGTCAAGGGTGGGAATGAACAGATCGTACTCAGATTGTCTCCCCTATACTTAGGGTAAGATATCCCTAAGTATAGACAAGGAGAGGAGACAATGGAGAGGATCGAAAAGAATAGAATCAACTCGGGGTGCACACCCCCCTATACTTAGGACAAAGTACGTCCTAAGTATGGAAAACTGTCTACAAGGGCGGTACCTTTTTGATAGATAAAGACAATAGAAAAGGAAAAGAAGAAAAGAAGAAAATAAATCAACAGATGAAAGTGTGATATGGACAGATGATCTGTACAACGAAAGATAGAAGTGATCATCATGTATGAGATGCAGATGATGTGAGTCAAAGAGCATATCTCATACCAGAAGAATGGGGGCAACGTCAATGGTCGGCGGATCATGATCTAGATATAGCTTCAGGCGTTGACCATTGACGTGGAAGGTAGAGGAAGATGACTGTTCGGATATGTCGATGCTGTCATTGTCATGTACCTTCCTGACCACATAAGGACCTTTCCACTTGCTCTGCAGCTTCCCTGGAAATAATTTCAGCCTGGAATCAAATAACCATACTCTCTGATCTGGCTCAAACTGTTTATGGCTGATATGCGAATCGTGCCATGTCTTCACTTTCTCCTTGTACTGTAGGCTGTTGGAAAAGGCTGTATCTCTCAGTTCTTCCAGGGCTGTCAATTCTGCTCTTCTCTGTTCTCCTATGCTCTCAGGATCTAAGAGTAACTCAGTGACTGCCCAAAATGATTTATGCTTGATCTCCACTGGCAGATGGCGTGGCTTGCCATAGACGAGACGAAAGGGAGATGTCCCCAATGGATTCTTGAAAGAAGTCCGATAAGCCCACAAGACCGAGTCCAAAAGTTGTGACCAATCCTTTCGGTCTGAGCGGACTACTTTCTGCAAGATTGTTTTTATCTCCCGATTCGAGACTTTGGCAAAACCATTAGTCTGAGGGTGATATGGAGCGGCAACCCGATGGTCAATGCTGAACTCATCTGCAAGGGCCCTAACCTTGTCATTGATGAAATGAGATCCCCCGTCTGAAATCAAGACTTTAGGTACCCCGAACCGTGAAATGATATTTTTCCTCAAGAATTTGCACACAGTTTTAGCATCTGCGGCTCGGGCGGGGATGGCCTCAACCCATCGACTGACATAATCCACAGCGAGCAAAAAATGCTCGAATCCCTGACTCTTAGGAAATGGGCCCATGAAATAAATCCCCCATGCATCAAAAACCTCACAGAAGTGAATGGGTTGCATAGGCATCATGTCTCTCTATCCGCAGGTTCCCATTTTCTGACAGTCAGTACATCTCTTCACGAACTCATCAGAATCCTTGAAGAGAGTAGGCCACCATTGCCGGATTGAAGCATCTTCTGTGCTGTTCTTTTTCCAGAATGATGTCCTCCTGCCTCAAGCTTGTGGTAGTATGTGAGGACACTATGCTGCTCTTCTTGAGGAATGCACCTCCTCCAGATACTATACCCTCCTTCATGATAAAGGACAGGATCCTCCCAATGGTAAAACTTGGCCTTAGCTAGGAAGGTCTCAAGTTTCTGCCTGGGCCAACCCTGAGGGACTGTCTTGGCTACAAGATAGTTTACAAAGTCCGCATACCATGGGAGTGAGGTGACCGCCAAGATGGCCTCGTCTGGAAATGTTTCTGTGATAGGTGCACTGGGCTCAGATTCCTCAAGATTCTCCAATCTGGAGAGATGATCCGCCACCACATTGTTGACTCCAGGCTTGTCCTTAATCTCAATATCAAATTCCTGGAGTAGAAGGATCCATCTGGTAAGACGTGCTTTGGCATCCTTCTTAGCTATTAAGTACCGGATGGCGGTGTGATCAGTGTAGATTGTCACTCTAGATCCGAGAATATACGATCGATACTTATCAAGAGCAAAGACTACGGCCAGCATCTCTTTCTCAGTCACAGTGTAATTCCGCTGAGCGGCATCCAAAGTCCGGCTGGCGTAATGAATGGAAAAAGGTAATCCATCCCTCCTCTGTCCAAGCACAGCCCCAATGGCAAAATCTGAAGCGTCCGTCATGATCTCGAATGGGAGAGACCAATTAGGTGGCTGAAGGAAAGGAGCTGAAACAACCATATTCTTAAGAGTCTCAAAAGATGCAAGACACTTATCATTGACAATAAACTCGGTGTCTTTTGTCAGCAAGTCAGTGAGCGGTCGGGCAATACGACTGAAGTCCTGAATGAACCGTCGGTAGAAACCGACATGCCCCAGAAAAGATCACAACTGACGCAAGTTGGACGGTGGATTGAGTTTTCTGATGATATCCACCTTGGCAGGATCGACCTCCATGCCCCTGTTGGAGACGATATGACCAAGGACCGTCCCTTGAGTCACCATAAAGTAGCTCTTCTCCCAAGATAAGACAAGATTGACCTCTATGCAGCGCTGAAGCACACGGTCTAGGCAGTCAAGACAAGCATCAAACCCATCGCCATAGACCGAGAAGTCATCCATGAAGACCTCTAAACAGTCCCCCACCATGTCCGAGAAGATGGACAGCATGCACCTTTGGAATGTCGCCGGAGCGTTACATAGACCAAAGGGCATCCGTCTGAAAGCATAAGTCCCAAACGGACAGGTGAATGTCGTTTTCTCCTGGTCTTCGGGCGCAATGGTCACCTGATTGTATCCAGAGTATCCATCAAGAAAACAATAATGACTCTTCCCGGCTAGCCGCTCGATAATCTGATAATTGAAGGGTAGCGGGAAGTGATCCTTCTTGGTGGCCTCATTCAATCGTCTGTAGTCCACACAGACCCTCCAAGAAGTTGGTACTCTGGTAGCGATCTCCTCTCCAGACTCGTTGTCAACTATAGTGATACCCGTCTTCTTGGGTACCACATGTAACGGACTAACCCATTTAGAGTCGGAGATGGGGTAGATAAAATCGGCACTCCACCACTTTGAAATTTCTTTCATGACTACGTCTCGAAGATTCGGGTTCAACCGTCACTGGAACTCACGCGATGGCCTAGCGCCCTCCTCAAGATAAATGTGGTGGGAGCACAGGGCTGGACTAATCCCCTGGAGATCAGCTATACTCCAACCTATTGCCTTGCGGTTTCTTTCAAGAACCTCCATCAGACGAGATTCTTGCTCTCCAGTCAAACCTGCTGAGATAATGACTGGGTGCATATCTGGCTCACCCGCAAGGAATCTGTACTTCAACGACTGTGGCAGAGGCTTCAGTTCTGGACAACTGGGAGGTGGCAGATCTGGCTTCTGATATGTCTGTGTGAAGGCGACCAGGTCTGCATGGGAGAACTCTCGCTCTGCATGAATCTTTGACGGAAGGCGGCTTGCTGAATCATCAATGAAATGCACGGGCTCGCACTCTGTCATGGTTGTTGGCTCAGCAGGAATCAGACAAGGTAAATATTCATCAAAATCATCCCAGTCAATGTCTGAATCCAAGGGATCAGAAGAAGATGAGCACGAATGAAAATCATCGGCACCACTCATCACCGCACTGTCAGCTTCAGATGTATCCTCATCCAGGGATGTGCTCTCCCGGCTCTCGACTGCCATGAGCTTGAGATATAATGAATCTGTAGGCAAGGCGAGAGTCAGTGCTACAGGATATATCCAGTTGGATTCCTCATCAGTCATCTCAAAATCACAAACCTGGTGGATGTCTAGCTCTTCCTCAGTCATATGCGCTGCTTCACTGGACTGCTCTGAGCATTCTAACTCTCTAGCTCTGGTTTCCTCGATCGTCTCTATTTGTATGGTTTCGCCCTCTACGCGAAAGCATACCTTCCCACTATCATGGTCGGTCACCGCCTTGGCTGTGGCCAAGAATGGACGTCCGAGAATGATGGGGGCATCAGTTACCGATTCAGGGATCTCCATGTCCAACACAATGAAGTCCACGAGGAATTTCAGGCCCTGAATGGTAACGACCACGTCTTTCAACAACCCCTTCGGCCTCTTAGTCGACCTGTCAGCAAACTGAAGGACTGTCCTGCTCCTAAGAAGAGGACCAAACTCGAATCGGTCGAGTAAGGCTGCCGGAAGAAGGTTGATTGAAGAGCTGCTGTCTAATAGAGTACGATCAAATTGCTGCTCCTGAATCTCACATCTGACATAGGGAGCTCCTGCGTCTGTTCGCTTGGCTGGCAGCTTGTTCTGGATGGTACAGCAAGTGGAATGAGTGAGTACATGGATCTGATCTCTGTGGTTCCTCCTCTTCCTGCGGATGGTAGTCTTCTCTTTCAGGTTCTTCTTGAAGAGGGGGATGTGCTCAAGTGCTTCTTGTAGAGTCAGCTGAATATGGAATCTGTCTATCATCTGATTGCCGAACTCTACCTGTTGCTCTTTTTTGGGATTTTCTTTTTGGTTCCCCTTCGCTCGGCGGAGCACCTCAGGGAAGGGGATGGTAGGGGCCTCCACAGATGGAGGGCTAGGAATAGGTCCCTGTGCCTGTAAGGAAGAAGGATCCACACAATCATCATCATGCAACACATATGGATCCGCAATGTGAACAGAAACCTTTCCTTTATTTATATTTTTGTTCTTTTTGTTGTTACCACAGTCCATAGATACAAAAGGTGGTAACATCACAGAGGGAGACTCAACAAAAGTAGGATTGGTGGCCTCAGCACCACCACCGGCACCTGTCTCTGCAGCATCAGCACCGCGCTCTAGCTCAGCATCCAAAATGGTGGCTTCAGCACCACCATCTGCATCTGGTATCACGACGGCTTCAGTACCGTCGTCTGGAACTCCATCATTGGTGGCATGAGGACCACCGTTTTCAACATCATCATTAGCGGCATCAGCACCGCTACTCTGCTCTTCTGGCGCTCGTGATTCAGCTGGTTGTTGTCGCTCAGAAGAGGCGCCGCCGACGGGCATCCTATCGCTCCTAGTAGTCACAAAATCAGCATCATAGAAAGAATACGACATATCGCTCAAATAGTCACTAGGAGAGGTATCCTCCGTAAACTCTACCTGCTCAGACTTTCTTTTCAGATTGTTCAGGTTAGGTTCAATCTGAGCGGGTATGGCGGCCTTCCCTTTGATAATATCCCGCATCTCCTACCGAAATTCATTCATTTCTTGCCTGAAGGATGCTCGCTGTTCGGAGAGCAAGCGGGCAAGATCATCGAGAGCTGGGTTCTCAAAAGCGGGACCCTGAGAACCGGATGGTTGTCCCTGCTGGAAATGGGGCTGCTGATGCTGCTGCTGGTACGGATAATTCTGGGTCGGTTGGGCATAAGATTGCTGAGGCTGGTGTCACTGCCTCTACTGTTGTCACTGATAGGAGGGACGAGGACGACTCTGATACTGCTGCTGATGGGCATACTGGGACTGTTGCTGCTGGTGTGGCTGGCTATTCTGATGCCCTTGGGCAGGAGTCTGTTGCTGGGAGGAGGAGCTACCGTTGCCCCAACGGAATACGTGATGATCACGACGAATCCCAGGATGAGGGTACCGATCGTACCATATCCCATTAACTTCCATCAATGGATCCTACTCAAAGGAGGTTGGAGGAAGAACTGCCAGTGGCTGCTCCGGCTGATAGACCACCATCTGTGTGTCCGAAGATGGCGGCTGCACTGGGTAGTACTGTAGCAGTGGAATCGACTCTGCCTGGATATGATTCACCTGGCGGTATGAGGTAGAGGGTTGGTTGGAACTGCTACTGCTGGAGTCGGCCCGTGACCTGGGAGGCTGTTGGGACTGAGCTTGTGCCTCTTGAATGCATAGAATTTGAGTTTTCAGGTCACTCATAGTTTTGGTGAGAAGGTCCATCTGGACAAGACCTTTGTTCTGCTTCTTCTCGAGGATCTCCATGCCGTCCAACTTCTCACTGATAATGCCCATGTCGGTTGCGGCTGATTCGGCTTGGGTTGCGGCTACCGATGATGTATTGGGACCGGCATCGATGCGGGCGATCCTCTGGAATGATCCTCCTCCCTGCGGTGGTTTTTGTTGTGTGTAGACTCTGGCTTGGGTCATCACAGTTGAGTTTTCTACCATGCCTTCATAGATGGCCCAAACATCGTCTTCACCCTTGGAGAAATATGATCCACCGCAGGAGGCGTTGACAAGCCCCTGCAACTCCGGTGTCAGCCCACAGAAGAAACTTTGAACCAGATTGGGCTTGGATATATCATGATGTGGACACCGGTCGATGAGCTCTCTGAATCGATCCCAGGCTTCATGGAATTGTTCATTTGGGATCATGACAAAATTTCTGATCATGGCTCTAGCTGCATTAGTCCGGCCGAGAGGATAGTACTTCTTCAAATATACGGTCCGGAGATCTGCCCAAGTGTCGATGAATCGTCCCAAGTGTTTGAGCCAATATGCGGCTATGTCAACCAATGAGAATGGGAAGGCGATCATCGTGATCGTGTCCTCAGTCAGCAACCTATCATGTATGGTGTTGCATATCATCTCGAATTCTTGGAGGTGGAGGTGTGACTCTTCGGTCGGCAACCCATGAAATTTGGGTAGAAGCTGAATTGTGTGGGGACGAAGCTCGAAATCTCCATGGATCAGTGGGAGTCTGATCCAGCGGTGAGTGAGGGATGCAGCTGGGTTGTGCAATTCCCTCATGATAGTCTGAGGTGGTCTCTCAGCATCTGGATCGCCTCATCCTGCATCAGGTCCTCCTCCTCCACCGCCACCGCCCCCAGGTCGGTTTTCTCGCATCTGAGCTATCTCTCTCATCAGATCACCCATGAAGGTACCCTGGTCATGGATCTGTCTCTGCATAGTCTCCAGGGACGCTAGCAAGGAGTTGTTGATGGCCACTTGATCAATTATGAATGGAGGGTGATCATGGTCATTTGGGTGCTCGCCTCTATCTGCCATCACTGGATTTTCTGAAAAAGCAAAAGAGGCCATCTCAGGTGTTGTCGAATGACCTGAACTCTGTGATGCACTGAATTCTGAAACTCTTGGACTGATGGAAGGAGAGTGAGAAGGGTGATCGAGGGGGAACAGGGTGGAGGTAAACTCATGCTCGGAGAGCGGACTCTCCGAGGTAGTCCTAGATGAATAAGGAGGAGTGCTGGATAGCGGTGCCGACAAAGTCGGCCTAAGAGATCTCCGTCCCATCATCTTGATAATTGAGAAGAGCAGAAAGGATGCAGAAGAAGAAGGAAGAAATGAGAAGCAAAATTACGCACAATTGTGTTGTGTTTTTGATCTTGACCTTAGATAAAACTAGCAATTAAACACAAGACAGGGGTGAATTCACCAACTCAACACATGGAGCCGTGAAGGTTCGGCTTTTATCTTTTCGGTTTTAGCTTGAATTCAAGAATTAATCTTTTCACGAGTCCTTAGAGCGCTATGCCTAAAGGAGAGAGAGTACTACCGAAAGAGTATCCTGTACTTGTCCTCCTCCTGTGTAACCTGTAGCTTGCACTTTTTGAGGTCCTTGTAACCCTTCCTGGATCCCTACTCAGCCAAAGAATAAGAGAGGAAGCCAATAGGCGAAATCGATACTTCGGAACTCGCTCGCAACGGAATCACCCGTGAGCGTGCAAGAACCTACTCGGACGCGAGACGATGAGACAGACACCCCCGTGAAGGCGTGGCCTAGGCTCAATACTTCGGACAAGGTCGATGCTCTACACAATAGAGAGTCACCAATGTTGACCAAGCCCTACTCGTCCACGTACGATAGAAGCGCCAATACTTCGGAAATCCAGGCGATACACAAGGCAGCCACAAGATGGGATTTTGGCTCTAATCCTTACGAAGCGCTCGCCTCACTTGGAAGGAGACCTTCCCATGCAACCTGAAAACAAGTGAGGGTGTTACTCTCCCCAATCAATGAATCCAATTACCAATTTTATTTTTGGTCAAGGTTTTCTTAGCAGTCCCTTTTTTAATTTTTTGTGTGTTATCGCTTCTTTTGAGTAGATTCAAACAAGCACCTAACGATTTTTTGTATTTTCTTGATCCTACTTTGTCCAAAAATAGAGGGAGAATAGAGTCGGAAAAGCCGTGCAAGTCGACACAAAGATGGAAATCTCACCTTTGTGCCTAAATGATGGATGCAAAGTAAGAAGACTTACAACGAATCCCAACTCTCTCCATGCAGGATGCAAAGCAGAAATTTATAAACCTAGTCTATATGCCGATATGCAATGCGGAAATCATCCTAGGATAGGCAACTGCTAGCGTGAAGAACCACAAGTCAACTACCAATCGTCGATCCTAAGAGTCCGGTCTAGATCCCCCCCTCATCTTCTCGATACATCGAGTTCAGGAGTAGCGCTTGATGGGGAGGGCTTGCGGCGCGGTGGATCTAAGAAAGGGAGCTAATTGTTTAATTAAACTAAGTCCAAGTACGAACTATAGGTACATGCAAAGGTTATTAGTGTGTTTGGACCTAATTTAATCGATCAAGCAGGCCTAAAACTAAGGGCTCAATCCACAAAAGAAAGTGAAAATGAAATCAAAATCGGCAAATGACAGCGGTGAAAACTCGACAAAAACCGCGGTAAGCCCCCGGGTGAACAAACACCCGAAAATTAGGCCCGGAGTGTCCAAAAAGACCAAGTACCTGTATTATTACAAATTAATGAATCACTCTCTCTCACAAAATAAAATGCAAGCTAAACTAATCACTCTCTCACTCCTCCTGCTCTCTCCTGCCGGCCTGGCTAAAGAAAGGCCGGCTCCGCTTCCCAAGGTTGCTTCGGGTCACCTAGGCGATCCGCCTTGCTCTGCGGTCCCTCGCAAGAAGACAAGAAAGGATGGTCAGAATAGCTCAATCAATATATGTATCAAAAGTGCAAGAGAGATAACTGAAGCTAAGGTAGACAACAATCACAAGCAAACAAAAATGAGAACTACTCGCTGTTGCTCCTCGGCAACGGCGCCATTTGATAAATGCAGAATTGAGAGCGGTCGTATCGACTCACAAGGCGAGTCAACAGTCGGTGTCTTGACCACCACAAAATCATGTATTTAATCAACAATAAACCCACACTACCGATCATGGAAATAGAAATAAATGTGGAGTTAAAATTTATTTTCAACTCTGCACAAATGATGTAAAGGGCAAGTATGCAGAGAGTTCGAACACAGGGAGCAAACAGGGTAATTCAAGCAAATATGCACAAGTGAGTGTGAGTGTGTGTTTACACTAAGCAAGCAAGCAAAGAAGTTTTTTGTGGGTTATTAATTATTAATTTTTTATTTTAATTTAATTTTGTATTTTGATTTTTAATTTTCTGATTTTTATAATTTTATATTTTATATATTTTTTTATTTATTGGAATTTAAAGACAATGTAATAAAAGATAAGATAAAGTAGTTATGAAAATGTGCAAAAATAGCCAAAATTTCAGAAATAAAATGTTTTTCATATTTTTAGGATTTTTTACTATTTTTTGTGATTTTTGGGTATTTTTCAAACTGTTTTTTGTATTTTTAAATACTGAATAAGGGAAAACAGTGAAAATTGTGCTGGCTCTGAGTAAAAATGGAATTTAAAAATAGATAACAGCCACAAATTATTTTCAAACTATTTTTCAAATAAAGATAACAAAATTTAGAACAAACAAGAACTGAGTTTATAATTTTTGGAATTTTCTTTGATTTTATATATTTTTTTTGAAGTTTTTATGGATTTTTGAATTTTTAAGGTTTTTCTTTTGAGATTTTTAGTGATTTTTGGAATGACACTAGAAAATAGTAAAACACACAAAATATAAATTTTTTGGAATTTTTCAAAACGTTTTTATATTTTTTATGGTTTTTCTAAGGCAAACAGTGAAATAAATGCATGTTTTTTATTTTTAATAAATGTGAAAATGCAATAAAAATGCAATGTAAAAATATGGCGTGCACGTACAAGTAAACAGGAACTTAACTCTTTTTTTGTGGAATTTTCGGACTTAAAATGATAATTTAAATAATTAGAACAAGGATCCAAATATTAAACAGGCCTGGAGGGGTATGTTTGCAATTTCTCAAACATCCAGGGGCATACATGCAAGTTTCCACAAAAGTTTGAACTAAATATTCGATTTTCAGGACCAAACATCAATTACAAAACCCGTAGGGGTATCGGTGTAAATTACCCCCAGGGCGCGTGACTCGCATGCGCCTAGCAGTGATCAAAGTGTGATTTTCCAAAAACCTGGGGGTTATCTTACAAAATTCCCAAAAAATATAACTCTTAGTATCCAAATCTTGGTACTGAAACAAAATCGAGCAAAGACCGAGGGCCTCTATGCAAAATGCCCTCACCTCACGTGTATAGGTCACGTGAGGTGACGTAGCAGAGGACCTAAAAGCAAATAAAATAAAGACGAGGGTCTTTTTGCAATTTTTACAAAAATTTTTAAACTACGAACAAAAGTTACTGGACTAAAATATAAATACAAAATGCGCGAGGGTGTGGATGCAAAATACCCTCGATGCGCGATCCAACGGCGGATGGGGAGCCACTTAAACACGTGGCGCACTCTGGACGGCCGATGACGCTTCGTGGATGTGCGGTTGCGACCAGATCTCCAAGGGCGATCAACTGTAGAGGCGCGTGGAGATCCAACGGCTGCTGTGCTATCTGGGTGTGCTCCAAGATCCAACGGTTGGGAAGTGAAGAGGAAGAACATCGAAGAACCCCGGCGAGGGTGAACTTCGCTGCCCCCGATCTCGGTCCTCCGGTGATGTCGAGGCTTCAAAATGGACGTGGAGCGTCCTGAGGTCTTCGTCTACCTCCTGGGGCCGTCAAAAAGCCACGGCGGTGACCGTGGTGCTCACTGGGGGCTAGCGGAGCTGGGAGGCTTCGTTAGCTCCGGCGAGCTCAAAACTCGGACTCCAGATGCCTTCAAGTTCGCGTTGACCTGCAAAAAGAGTCAAAGGGTCCATAGCAAACTGCTTGGACCCTTGGATGCACGTGGAAATGCGTGGAATGGAATGGCGATGAATGACCAGAGGTGGCTCCGGCCAAGATGAGTGATAGGGCAAGATACGTGATAGAACTTCGATTTTTTGAGGGTTTTCGATCCTAAGACTAGCAGGAACCAAATAGCGTAAAGAAATGCAAGGGGGAAGGTCCTCGATGGCCGGAGCCAGAGGAAGAGGTGCACCTCGACCGTCGGGCTTGCGGGAGGTGTAGGGAGCTCCTCCGACCTCGATCACCTCGGCTGAAGGCCTTGAGCTGGAGCTGTCACCTCCAGGAAGCTCTGGAGCGCAAGAAGGTGGAGAGGGGTGGTCCGAAGGCAGTCCAAATTCAAATCGAAAATGGGGGATGGCTTATATTGGGTTTGACTCGAGGTGACAGGGGTCCAAAGGTCGACGAGAATCTCGCAAATCTTGGGTCCAAAGACCAAGATTATGCATGGGCGAGATAGAGGGACGGTTGGTGGCCAATGTTGCAGAAGGAAGCAACACGAAAATGTGAAAGATTTGGCTGGGAAAAAACCAAGAAAAAGGCTCAAAAACCAAGCCTGACAGGTCTACAGGGGGTAGGGCATCCAGTTGACCGAAGTCAACTGTTGACGCCTCCTGGTTGGTCCACGTGGACCAACCAGGAAAAACCCTAAATTATTATTTTGTTAATTCACTTAAAAATAGAAATAGGCTGAATTAAATAATGATTATAAAATGAAAATTATTCGTTATTTTCTGTATTATTTTATTATGATTTTAATTGATTTTATGAGGTATATTTTTATAAGTTTACTTTTTAGCCCTATATAGGTATATTACCTATGTATTTTAATACTTTATTTTTATTTTGTGTATTTTGATTTTATTATTTTTATTTCTTAATTTCTAACATTATAAGATATTTTTATCTACACAAATATATTTTTATTTTATTTTTCTGATATGTTTTGTATATTAAATAAAATATAAGTGTGAAAAGTATAGGTATAAGTATAGATATAATACATGTATAACTTATATATGTTTATTTTCATTCTTATTTTTCTTTGCATTTTTATGCTGATTTTAATGCACATATATATTATAAGTAATATTTACAACATTATAAAATTATAAAATTATAAAAATAAATAAATAATAAATTGAATATTTTAATCTGTACAATTATACAATGTGGGTCCAAAACTCAACTTTCAAACCGTAGCTCCGCCAAATGCGAAACCACTGCCATTGGATAGATTATTTTATTCTATATACAATTAAAGGTGAGTTTGCTACATTTGGAGTTGTCAGTTGTGAGATACGGGTGTGGGAAGTTGGGATTCTGGATTTTTATTTAGACCATAACTTTTTATCTGTATATTATTTTTCAGTGAAATCAATTTTGTATTTTTCTATATAAAATTATCTACAACTTTCATGAACAAAGTTTCTTTATTTGATGTATAAACAGTGAAACCAAAAACAGGTCCAAAAATGAATAAAGAATGAATAGAATGTATAGGTATTTTATCTGTATTTCTGACCTTATCTCTCCCTACTTTATTCCTTGTCGACCTATTCATCAGGATGCCTAGGTCTCGGGGTTTCGGGTCATAAAATATTTACAATATTTTATTATTTTTCTTTTCTTTATTTATTCTATAATTTTGGCTTTAATTACAACATTTTTTACACTAATATGATGCACATGCATGAATGCTAAGATGATGATTTTAATGCTATTTACAGGCATTTGCTAGGGTTTTTGGTGCCAAAATGATAGAATAAAGATGATGAAATGTGGATTCATCACCTACCTCAGACGACTGGTGGTAAAGATAGTATCTGGATTATAACAGATCATCTGACCAAGGTAGCACACTTTATTCCAATATGCTTATCCTCTACTCCAATCCATCTTGTTGAGTTATATATTATACATGTGATACGTCTCCATGGTATTTTAAAGGAGGTAGTTTCCGATCGAGATTCTCGATTCACCTCACATTATTGTGAGAACTTCATGAAATCCTTAGGCACAGAGCTATACTTGAGCACATCATATCATCCATAAACAGATGATCAATCAGAACGTACAATTCAGACTTTAGAGTATATTCTATGAGCATATGCCTTAGAATAAAAAGTATCATGGGTGAAACATTTGCCTCTTGTAGAATTCACCTACAACAATAGGTACCACAAAAGTATTAGCATGGCATCGTTTGAAGCACTATATGGACGTAGGTGTACTACTTCTCTGTGTTGGCAAGAGATTGGGATAAAGAACCTTTATGATTCATATATACTCCAAGAGACAATGGAAGCTGTGTAGCTTGCTAGAAAAAGACTAATAACTGCTCAGAGTCGCCAAAAAAGCTATAGTGATACGAGGAGAAGAGACCTTGAGATTGAGGTAGGTGACTTTGTATTCCTCAAAGTATCGCCTATAAAGGGAGTTCAGAGGTTTGATTTGTGCAGGAAGTTAGCACTCAGGTTCGTGGATCCCTTTGAAATTATTCAATGGATTGGAAAAGTTGCATATAGACTTGCATTTCCTCCGCATCTTTCGGTAGTACATGATATTTTTCATGTATCAAATTTGAGAAAGTATATTAAGGATCCTGAGCATAAGATAATCTATGATGATCTGCATGTTGAGTCAGACTTGACATACTTAGAAATACCTACGTAAATACTGGACAGAGATATCAAGAAGTTGAGGAATAAAGAGGTACCTCTAGTTAAAGTGTTGTGGTGCAACCAATAGTTTGAAGAAGCCACACGGGAACCTGAGGTAGAAATGAGAGAAAAATGCTCATACTTTTTTGAATGATAACACTATGTATTGTGTATATCTTTATTATAAATGAAATGACGTTCATTCTCTTTAAGGTTGTTATGGTTTCAATCCTCCTTAAGGTTGTTATACCTGCATTTCAAGTCTCGAGGATGAGACTTCCTTTATGGTTGTTATAATTGTAAAGCCTTGAACATGGTCGTCTCCCAGATCCTATATCATAAGATCTGGCTCGTCAAGAGGAAACTAACGGAACTTGCTTAATATGAATTGGACTTCGCCTATATTTGTTATGATTTTCAGAAGAAAGAGAAGGAGACTTAAGGTATCATTAACTCTTAATGACTGTCATTAAGACTAATTAAACATGATTAAAGAAACTAATGATGGATTGATGATCATTAATGATCATTAGCAAACACTAATCGATAGTTAGCAAAAATTAAGCGTGAGCCGTAAAAGTTAAATCGCGATTAGTAAAAGTTAATCACGATTAGCACTAATTAAGTGTCATTAGTGAATCTAGAATCTTCTAGTTCTAACTTAAACCCTAAGTTTCGGAGAAGCTACATGAGCTAATATATTTCGATTGAACGACGAAAGATGTGGTCATGGCATGTGGAGGCACAGGTGGTTCATTGTAAATAATTCATTTCATGCACACTTATCATAACAGGGCAACCATGTACCACCTTGGTAAGGCAACGCCAATTCGGGTTCCTTCCGACAACCCTACAGGTTACATGCACGACATGTAGTTTTACTCCAAGTTATTCCTAATGTAAGACATGATCCTTTTCAGGATCCAACTCAATACACATCAAATCCCATGATGTAATTCTTTCGTTAAGTCTTCGATTTGCATAATCAACAATACTTAGTATATACTCACGTATATATATATATATATATTATTCATATGTATATATACTCGTATTTATGCTAATTTTAACTCCCAAATCCTAACTTTTCAAGCCACTACATCAATTCGAAGTTTAGATCTTATTTTAGTTGCAATCACCAAACAACTTTTTATTTGTTCAAAAATAGCAAAAATTAGGTTTCTTTGTAGCAGAGAACATAAAATCAGAAATTTCAACGATCTCATAAGAAAACATAACAACAAAGGTAAGGATTTCGTTACCTAATCGAGCTCTCTCTCATGTATGCAGTGCTTTGTCGCGATTCTTATTCAAAAAGAATGATTATAGCTCCTGAAATGATCGAATTTCATTTTCGTATAAAAAACTCTAAGAACGTGCTAAGAACACAAAGAAGGAATGAAGAACACAAAGAATGCGAAGAATACATGAAGAACATTAAGAACATACAAAGAACACAAAGAACATATTTTCTCCTGAAATTTCAACAGAACTTCCCCTTATACAGGGTGATATTTCTAGGAAAATTTCGGTAGATTTTTCCCTTATTTTGGGACAGATTTTTATAAAAATTTCGACATAATAACCCTTTATACGGGACATACTTTTAAAAGAAAAATGGAAAGAGTTTCCTCTATGAAATCACCAAGAGGAAAACAACAACGAAACTGAAAAAATATAATCAATCAACCAGAGATGGAGAATCGGTAGACACCGCGTGTCTTAGGTGAGTGAATATGTGACGGATCATAGGGTTCACTGACATGCATAGCCGCCCGCATCTTAGTAGGGTATTACATATATTTCTCCATCAAAATAACTATAAAAGAGAAAAATAAAGAATAGAACCATAAGCGATGAAGAATCGGTAGACACCACGCATCTTAAACGAGTGAAAGTGTGACGAATCACAAGATTCATTGACATGCATAGTCGCCCGCACCTAAGTAGGGTGTTACACATATTTCTACTCGAACCATAATAGAAAATAAATCGAAAAGAAAGATGAATAAAAAACCAAGCTAGAAAAAGAAGAGGAATATAAAACCTAGCTTACGAAGCAAATTAAAAGAGGATCATACCTTTCTTCTCCTTGTTCTCCCGATAGCGCTTCGCTGGCGTTCCTTCCCCGCCTCCCTCTCCTCCTTTCGAACTCTCAACCCTAGCCCATGAGGTGGTGATGGTAGTGGAAATTGTAGAGAGTGAATGGGTGGTGAGTATTTATAGGATTCAGAAAACCGCAAACCATGGTGAGTAAACCATGATTTAAGCCTTATCCGCGGCTAGCAGCCCATGGTTTTGGCCACGAATCTCTATTCGTATTTAGAGGACCTGCATAGAGATCAGTTAGATATCAACCTTTAGAGAATGATTGCCATTTTCTTCTTAGGATGGAGATCCTTTCTTAATAATCATTTGATCGTGCTTGATGAGTCCTCAATCTAACTCTTTCGATGTCAACCAAGCACTAGCCTCTATGATTCAACCGTTAAATCAACGTCTATATAATTATTAAGATGACCATGATACATAACCCTAATTGTATAAAGGGACCTATTACATAAATTAGTTATTCTTCGTTTTAGATTAAGGAGTGAATTGCGATAATATTCATTGCATAATGGCTCGTTGTGGGCTCACATGTCCAACAATCTCCCATTAGCCAAAAGAGTCATTAATGGGCTAATCTTTAAACCCACATTCATGTGTTAATCATGAAGCTATTTAGAAAATAGCTTTGTAAGCCGACTAGTCACTCCCCATCTGAGAGACTATGCCAAGTCCTATTACAGACTTGCATATTTCCACTAACAGTGCTCGCATTCAATGTGAATGTTGCATCTTATGCAACCAATACTCAATCTTGTTAAAGTAGTTATTGCGACTTTATCACAATGACTTGATAATTATTATAACAAGTTATCTCTTTATTTTGGGAGATTTTTATCTCCTCGGATTAAGACTATCTTAAGTCTAGTAAGGTATATGTAGGTAAGACATTTTAGATCACTATCTATAAAGTCTTAATTTCTTAAAGAAAAGACTTTGAGATCATTATCGCAAAAAATCTTATGTTGTTGATGATGTTGATTATTACTGCAATTTAGTATTTATCTCCATAGTAGGATTGGAAACATTTTACTAGTTCCACTACATGGTAAACATCTTACTTTTATTCACATCCAACGTACACTGAGCTTCTCATAGCTGACGCACTAGGGAATGTAGCTCTGGTATCCACATCCTCAACTCTTTGAGGTGTTATCCCTTTAGATAGGTCAATATCATATCTTAAGGGAAAGAAGCTTTCCTTGGAGTTATAAAAAAATGGAATATGTCTAAGGTTCATCACTAATGTGATGGTCCCAACGCTCTCTTCTCTTTGCTTCTAAACAGCTTCAAAACTAAGATATAGGATGTATCCTTGAGATTATATCTCAAGGTATGGAACAATCAGATCATAAAACACTTATTATCATTATTATATCATTACAAATGATTAGGAATTTTATATACATTTAGCACGATGAACACAATGGAACTCCCACTAAGCTAGGGATGAGCATTGGATAGGGTTGGCCCGGCCCGAGCCTGGACGATAAATGGGAGGGCTTGGGTTTGATTTTTGGCCCGAACCAATTTTTGGGCCGAGTTCGGGCAAGCTTGGTCTCGAGCCCGAAGATTGTGGGTCGGTCCCAATATAGGCCCGAGTGTAGGCCCGTATATATGCCCGATGTTTTTTCTATATGTAATTTATGATTTCTAATATCACATTTAATCTTCCTTCTTAAATTATCGTTATTCCATGATATTTAGACATCAACTATGTCCATGTTTTGAAGAAATACATATTCAATTTGTATATTTACATATTAAATGTGTATTATGTTCACGTTTTTAATTTTTTTTAATATAGCAGGCCGGTCAGACCCGAGCCCGACCCATGTACTTGCGGGCCAGGCTCGGGCTTGGGCTTCAATTTCTGAAATTCAACGGGTCTAGGTCTGGCTTGTAAGCCCGTAAATTGAAATCGGGCTCGGGCTGGGTTAGGTTGGGTTCATCCCGACACGGCCCGATGCTCATCCCTACACTAAGCTTCACACAGTTCATCACTATTCTATCTGAAATCATAACCTTTATAATTTCATTAAATTTGATGTTCCAATTATAAGTAGCTCATTTGAGTCCATAGATGGAGTTGCCTAGCTTGATACATTGCATTCTTCAACCATGAATCCATGTGGCTACTTCATATGAATACCCTCATTGAGGTATTCGTTGAGCAATGCAATCCTGACTTCCATCTTACATATGTCATAGTCAAGTTGTGTAGCTATAGTTAGCAATATTCTGATGAGTTTAAGCATGATCACTAGAAAGCAAGTCTCATCATAAATGATATCTTTTTTCCGTGTGTAGCTTTTGGATATAATTTATGCTTTGAAGGTCTCTATATTCTCATCAGGTTCCCTCTTTATCTTGAAGATCCATTTACACCTAATGGAATTGGCCCCTATAGGTGGATCCTCTAGGGTCCATACACAACGCTTATGTATGGAGTCTACTTTAGACTTTATTGCTAACATCCATCTTTCCATGTCATGATCTACAGAAGCTTCATGATATGAAGTTTGATCATTGTCAGATTTTTTGACACATGGAATTTATACCCTTTAGGTGGTCTTACCACCCTCAAATTGATTTGAAGAGGTATGAGTGTTTTATATTTAATTATCCTTTTAATTATTTATTATAGGAACCTCATTATCCTCTTAGGATTCAATGAGCCCCTTTACTTCCTTCTTATGTTGATTCTCAAGAAAGTCATCCTCTTAGAATCATATTCTTAGAAATGAATCTTTTAAGAATCTCAAGGTCATAAAGTAGGTATCCAATATCATCCTTTATATTTCTAATAAAGTAGCACTCTAAAGTGCAAGATTCCAGCTTTCTCGCATCCATGTTATATCAAGTCTTCCAGTATGAAGGATGATGGAGTATCGAGAATATTATGAGTTAAAGCTATAATTATAGATCATCTACCATGACACTTCAATTCCGATGTAATTATAAAATCATATGAATTTTAGGGACTCCACTACATGACTTAATGATATGAGAATTAATTGGATTAAATTTCATTTCATTGGAAACAATTATAATGTCCAAATATTGGAAAGAGAGATGGTAATGGAAGTGGAGGTGAACTCACTTATTGAGCTCAATTCTAAGCTCCAAATGGTTTGGACAATGATTAGAAATTTTTTGAAGCTATGTTCGTAACTATGATCATTGTCAAGCTCATGGAGAGTGTAACACATTTCCTTGAGCTCCCATAGAGTGTGAATCATTTCAGCTCAAGCTCAAAGATAAGGTATATTACTCTTCCCCAATAGTGGACTAAACCCTGAAATTATATAGTTATTGAAATTTCAAGTCACTATACGTTGATAGTATGATCTCCTCGACATTATCTCTAAATATCTATAGATGTGACTCATGAGTCCAAATTGGATTAGGACTCATACTGTATGATGTTAAAATTAAGACAATAATTATTATTGTCATAATTATATTTCAACAAAGGCATTTTGTGAATATGATTCACAAATACTATTCATTAATTAATATAAATAAGTATTCATAATAATTAATATTTATATGAATTTGATTCATATAATTATTTCAAGACACTTATATGAATGTGGTTAACACTGAAATTTAAACGTAAATTGGATTTACATATTTATTTGGGTTTATGAATAAGATTCATAAGTTATGAGGATATTCTCATAAATTCTAATTAATGATAATTAGATTATCATAAAGATAATGGAATAAACAACAACCACCCAACCAAATAGGACAACATGGATGTTCATGCTTGGAGAAGCACATGCATCTACCCTATAAGTTATAATGAGATTAAGATCTCCTATTTCTGTATTATATTTGTTGCTTTATTTTGGATGGTAATTAAAGGAGATAAATTTGAAAGACAAGGATTTCATCCTTACCTTCGATGTACCATCCAAGAGAAGAAAGAGAGAATGTCTACTATGTGGAGTAGGACTCCTCAAAGATGTCCCCTTAAAGTCGCTCTCCCAAACACATATTCAACTCTATAATTTTGTTGCTCCAAGAGTTCCTTGAAAGAAAGAGAGAAAATGAGACCAAGATTCTTTTCTTGGTCATCCACACCATCTCTCCAAGCCCCACTTTGCAATCCACCATATTGCCTCTCTATATCTCTTGGTTGGCTGGCTCCATCGCAAGAGAAGTTCACCATCTTCATGGCGCTTTCTGGGACATGAATAAGGACATGATCTAGTAAGGCAAGATCATGAGATAGAGATTGTATTGATCTCTATTTTGCATGGACAACTTCGTGGAGAAGTTTACGTTCAAATTCTACGTGAATTATCATCTCACCCACGAGAGAAGCGTCAGTATATCAAACTTGATTCGGGAGGCCTCTTCTATTAAAATACATTCATTAAGAGGTAACCATGATCTCTTCCTAATTATCATGAGAATATGTCAAACTATTTTTTTAAATCACTTCCTTAATATCATAGTTTTGTCGAGCATAATTTTTTGGTTATGTTGAAATCCGACTTCATGTGATGAACTCGCTATAATTGCAAATTCTTTGTTATTTTCTGTGTTTCCATGATATGAAGTTTTAAACCTCCTTCAAACCTATATGCCTTTCATTGATGATTTTGTATCTTTGTTCATGTTTTTTATTCATTTAGGTCCAATGCTTGTGAATATAAGGGACTTGAATAATTACAACCCTTATCCTATGGTTTTTATTATTTGCTTTTCTGTACGGTATCGTAGATTCTTGCATGAACCGATCGTGTGCCTTGTCTGATTTAATTGCACATTATATCTTGAACTCTTTATTGTTGTTTATGCATGCTCTCAAAGTTCCTTTTAAATGAGAATTAGTCTATGTTGTGTTTTGTGTCTTTTATTTCTTTGATTGCTTGATTAAATAATTCTTGTGATGCAAATATTCTATGAAAATTATATTCAGTGTCTAATAACTAGATCTAGCTCTAGTATATACTGTTTTGTAAATTAATTTGGATTTTTAATTTTAAAATTTCAAAATCAGTACAAAATTCCTCTTCGAACTTTAAAAATCCACAAAAGTTTGAATATTGTTTGAAAGCATTATAAAAATTACAGTTGCTATAATTTGTCATAATTTATCATATATACAAAATCACATAAAATACTAAAATAAAAACATAAAAATTAAATATTTGAAAAATATTATAAACATTATATAATCATAGAAAAATCATGAAAACTAATAATGCATTGTTTTAAAGCTCGAATAACCTAATTTGACATAAAAATAATTTCCAAAACTTTTGAGTTTGTTTTCTATTTTAAAATCACAAAAACATTAGCTAATTTATCTTCTACATTGATTTGCAATTTAATTCATTTTAAAATCCATAAAAATTATAAACAACTTCCAAAAATCAATAAAAATATTAATATAATTCAAAGACATTTGCTTTCCTTATTTTTGAATTTATTTGGTATGTTTGGAAAATCTTAAAAGACTCTTTTACTTATTTTGTATATATGATTATTCATAATTTGATTTTCAAAATTTAAAATACATAAACATTTACAAAAATTAAAATTAATTAAAAAAATCATAAAAATATAAAATATTGAAATTATCGAAACTAAAAAACCAAAAATTATAAAAAAATATAAGATCCTTTAAAAATTCACAATATTAAAAATCCAAAAAATAATAGAAAATTCCTAATATAAATAATTACACCGCTACTTAGTTGAAAGTTTGTCTCCTTGAGTTTGGCCTTAGTTAGCTATACCAAGTTGAATAAATAATCCTTCTAAGTTCTTTTATTTGTTGATTCAATTTGGGTTTTAACAACACTACATTCACTTAATTCATCTCTTTGAAAAACCTTTTACTTTTTGACAAAAATTAGTTGGCAAAATCATAGGGTTTTTTGGGATTTATCCTATTGATAGGGTCTACTTACTAACTTATTCTTAATCAACTTGTTTTAGTACTTAAGGTGTAAGTGACAGTTTTCTGTGCCAAAGATTAATCTCTTTACTACTAGCAACTAAGCAATCATAAGTATTATCTTTGCTAAACTCTACACCATAATTATCTTTAAATCTTTTCCCAGTTAACAAGGGTTCATTACTATTTCATCAATAATTTTAAAGAAGTTTGACGAAAACAAAATGCTAAAGCCTTTATCACAAATCTTTAAAGCAGTAACTAAAGATACATTATCAAAAGTGGCCTTACCCTTACCAACTTGACCAATACATATGATATGACCCTTGTGGTTGTTCCCAAATGTGATTGAACCTCCTTCTTTGCATTTCAGAGTAGTAAACATCTTTTTATCTCCTGCCATATGCTTTGAACATCCTGAAATCTATTGTCCATCAACTTTCTTCATCTTTTTCTTACAACAATTGAGGTTGGCTTCATTCTTATCAATTATCTCCACCTACAAAAGAAGTTTTGAGAAGATCTTAATGTACCCATCTTTTGGGTTCACCGGAGTTAGATTTTTTCTCTGCAATTTGACTAAGTAACTTGTTATAAGATGTTGAAATACTAGTAAATCCTATGCCATTTTTATTATATGGTTTTCTTTAGATCCAAGCAATTTATCTAAGTTCCCTTTACCTTTAGTAAACCTAAAAAGATCATTTACAAGCTTGTCATGGTTTAATTTAAGACTAATACATTCTTTTTCAAGAAAAGTAATATTATCTTTCAAGGAAGATGATTCTTCACTAAAAGTTTCTTTTTTAAGAACTAACTTATTTATATTTTTAACTAACTTTTTATTCTCTAATTTAGACTTTTCTACTTCCATAAAGACCATGAAAAGCGTTTAAAAATCCGGTATAAGATTCTCGAGTTACCTTATTTTTTAGAGACATCAATTCTTCGTGGCCGGAGTCTAAGTCGGGGTCGCTTGAGTTCAAGTCCCTCCATGTTTCCTGTAGTGCCTTCTTTTTGTGATTTTTCTTGAAATTCTTTTTGGATCGCTCCTTCATGTTTTCCTTCTATTGCATAAGTAGGGGATGATCTCTTTGTATAGGTCCCTTCTTCTTCCCCTCATAGCATGTGGGCGCATTTTCATTGTCTTCTCTCTTTGACTTGAATCTTTTCTTATTTCACATAAACTTATGGAACTTTTTAGCAAGTCGGACAATATCTTTATCATTCATTTCTTCATCAGATGAATCGTGGATGCTTACCTTTAAATCTAGAGACTTCTTCTTTTCCTCCTCGATCGGATTTTTGGTCTTCTTCTTGACTTCATAGGTCGTACACAATTGTGTCATTTGCTTCCAAGACATCTGCTTTTGGGTCTCCTAGTGTCGTTGATGGATATATGAGTCATCACTTTAAAAGCTAAAAATAGAGCCCTGTTCTCAAGTGATTAATTGCATCTAGACATTAATATTACATTCTTATCATTCATACATATGTAAATAATATTCATATTTTATCATTCTTTATAGCATTACTGCGAAGCAGAAATTATGTGTATATTATCACATGTACATTAACATAACTTCTCACATTTTCATTATTTTATACTAACTCCAAATCCAATAAAATTAACTCCATTTTTTACATAATAATAACGTTATAAATAAAAAAATATTTGAAAAATAGTGACATGTGTGTGTCAAATAAAACCCAACCATAATTTTGAGACAAAAATCGCAAATGTGAATATCTCTCACATATAGTCTTCTATGAACCTCTACTTACTTTTGGTTTAATTTACATTCAATTATCTACAAAACAAGATCAAATTCAAAAGAATCAAAGTTCATATGTGAAACTTGGGTTTTGGGCCTACATTGTATATTATATATATTGATTGATTTTGACTCATTATTTTATGTAGATACTTAACTTTTTTATTTTGTTTCTTTTCCATTTATTTTCTTTGATTTATGTTATAATAAAATATGTAAATATTAAAATTTAAAATGAGTCAAAAATCGAAGAAAATGGATCAATGTAAATATGCATATAGAGTCTGCCAATAAGTCTCCCCTGTTTTATTTCTTTATTTTTTGAATTAAAAATACTAAAAATAGATTAATATGTAAATATTTTTATTTTATTTAATTTTAATTCGAATATATAGCTTTTATTAAAAATCATTAAAAATTGTAGAAAATAAAAATACGATATTTAATATATGTTAAATACCATCTCCAAAAAATAAATTTACACAAATGACGTCTTTTGGTCTTGATTCCTTCATGAAAGTTGTACATCTCATCAAGACAAAAAACTTCATAGGTATTTTTTTCAGTTTAAGTCCATTTACTATCCCATTTCGATTTTCTTTTGATTTATATTCTGAAATTTGTGGAGGTGACACGTGGAAGCTCCAAGAGCCGCCACACGCCCCCCACTTAACCCCTTAGCCTCCTATTTTCTGGATCGTTGGATGGAGCACCTTTCATTCAATGGTCCAGATTGTTTCCTCTTCTTTCTTTCTTTATTTTTCCTTTTTATTTTATTTCTTTTCTTTTATTCTCGTTTGCCACATGTCTCTATCTCGATCGCTTGATCTCGACCGATCGAACGACTGAGAATCAGTTGTCTTCCCCGATTCTTCCACTTCATCCTACGACCACCTATGCCCACAATAGTCGATTTCTCTGCTCCTTTGCTTCTTCCTCCCTGACATAGCCCCACGCCCACCTTTCTCCTCCTTGACGCCCACCTTTCTCTTCCAGCTCACGGAGACAAAGGTAGCAGATCATCGGGTCACATATTCTAAATTTAGCTAGTCTGTCAGTGGTGGGGAGGCGCTCCAGAATCGCCCTATAAAGAGTGAATGAGTGTTTTAGGGGGATTCTTTTGCCCAAACTCTAGGTGCCCAAGCGAGTGGGACTTCTCTAGGTCGGAGAAGGTCAACCACACTAGCAATCGAGAATCCTTTAGGGGAGTGCAACCATCTAAACGATGGAGTGTCAGGATGGATGGCCATTCGAATAGCATCCCTACCGCTAAGGATCACCTTCCAAGGGTAGTTATGAGTGGGAGAAGGTTGGATCTCCTATAAGGAGCAATCGTGGAGGTATTTCCGCCGCATGTTGATCGCCCAAATGGAGTTATCAAAAGTGAACAACCTCCAAGTTCACGAGGCAATCATGGCACTACGTAAGATAGCTAACGAGCGGATTCTGAGGCCACCTTCCGCCTTTGGAAGGCATATTGTGGGCCAAGCAATGTCATGTCACTTTCTCCCCAATAAAAAGTTAGCGCAAAGCATATTTATCTTTTGAACCGTGCTAAGAGGGATAAGAGTGCCAGTGGACCAGTATAGCAAGACACTAAAAAATCACAGACCTGAGGAGTTGAGCGTCGACCGACCATAGTAAAGGTCGCTGCCTTCCAGCCGTCAAGCAAGACCCTTACTCTATCCTCCAAGATCATGTTGATGATTTTTCCACCATAGGATGGGGTCACATGGATACCCAAGTAAGTTGTCAGGAGGGCTTGGCTAAGGATGCCAATCCGAAGGGTAGTGCTAAAGTTGTCATGGTAGTGTTTGGGGGTGGAAGAGCTTGCTCTTTCTAGCATTCATTTGAGGCATCCAGATGGAGTGGAATTCGTTGAGAATGTCCTTGATCGCCATCAGGGAGCGCGTGGTGCCCTTACAAAAGACAAGCAAGTCATCGACGTAGATAAGATGAGTGGACTCAACGCCGCCTCCATCAGACAACTGAGTGACTCCAGCCCAATGATGAAGAGGAGTGGACTCAAGAGGTCAGCCTGCCTTAGGCCACGGGTCCCACGGAAGAACCCATACAAAGGGCCTGTTTGGTTGCAGGGTTGGGTTGGGCTGGGTTGGGATGGGTGAATAGTAATCTGTGAGGAGGAAGTACCCTTGTGAATAGTAACCAGGGTTGGGCCAACCCTGCCCAACCCTTTAGAAGGATGGAAAAGGAGGAAGTCACAATGCAGTTTACCCCTTCTATTTTTCTACTAATGTGTCTCGCAATTCTCCTCCGCTTCTTGCAAAACCCAAAATCACCCTCCACAAAGCCATCTCGACCTTCTTCTGCCACTGCACGTTCTCGTATACCTCGTCACATCCCTCCCTCTCCGGTCATCTGACCAGAACGTGAGCTCCGCTTCTCCGCCCTTCACGCATATCCGGAGCATCATCGCCCCCAATCTCTTCCCGGTCGAGCCTCGAGCTTAAACCCCCCTCCTGTTGTACTTTGCAGGTTCCCTTACGCCACCACCGAGTTTTCAACCACGAAGGAGACCACTCAAGTTCAGCACTCTCCATCTCTTCCAAAGGTGCTGCGGTGACCAACCCGGTTGCAAGTTAGCAGCACGTCATCTCTTGCAGGCGCTCGATCGAAGAAAGCCCAATACACCGTTCCACTTGTTGCTTGTCCATGTGTCAGCTGAGCTACGAGTTCATTGGGAGACACTCCAAGCGAGCAAAACACATCACCAACTTCGCCTGCAAGCACCCCCAACAGCTGGAGCAAGGCCTTCCATCGAGCCTTGTGCAAGACGAAGGAACCTCGTCCTTAAATTTTCTACTCGAGATCCACCATCAGAGCTGGAGGTCGTCCTTTTACACCCGGCCCAAGTATGAGAACCTCCCTGGAGCACCATGATCAGAAGCTCTGACCAACTTCGGAGTCTCCGTTGAGTATTGGGAATTGATTCAGCAGCTGATTCGTATCTCCAGCGAATCCTTTTGCATCAGGGACACCACGTGCAATTGCTACTACCGCCCTTCTACGTCTGTGAGCCACATCCATCTCTTCATACATCGTTACGTTGAGGCTCCACGAGCAGCAGCAGGGTCGCCGCCTCGCACCTCGTTTCCACTACGTGTGTGTCTATCGTACTCGTCGCGCCGTGCAAACTTCCCTATCCACGCACATGCAGCAGCTTCCCACCGCCCCTCCTTTGTGCACGAACAGCTGTCGCCGTCCCCAATACTACGTCACTCCTCCGTTGAGTAGCACTCAACACCAGCTACTGCTGGCTTTCTCCGTGCGCACCCTCCCCCCTGCTCCGCCACTCACGGCGGGGTTGGGCGGACTCGATTTCCATTGGAATCCACGAAAGGGGATCCTTTTTAAAATAATTATTAAAATAATTTTAATTAATTAAATAACCATCAAATCAAAATATTTAAAAATATAACTTTCAATGATGTGTTGATTTGGAGGGCAGTCCCATGCAAGGGATGGAAATGCAAATTATCAAATGAGTTTGCCCAAATTTTGGATAGTTTACGTTTCCATCCCTCATTTCTTATCAATAGTTTATTTTAACTAACCTATTTTGTTATCAAAAGTATACCATTTGAAATTGTTCTTTTTAAATTTTAATTTTTTAGTTTATAATGCTTTTCCTTCATTATATTATATATTAAACTTCATTATATTTTATATTAAATATACTATATATATTATATTCTCTTCAACATTTATTTACGTTGGTTTCTCGGGTTGAAGACTTCATAATGATATGTATATATTGTTTCCGTAAAGCATCCCTCAACTATTATATCCGTAAAGCACCACTGTGATTATAATTTAGTAATGATATATATATATATATATATATAGAGAGAGAGAGAGAGAGAGAGAGAGGTAAATGGGGTTGCCCCTAGGGAGTAGCCAACTTGGCTACTCCCACTCTCATTTTTCCTTCATTTTTTTATTTTTTTGGAAAATAAAAATTTGTATATTCATCATTATATCCCTCTCACATTCTATTAAAATTTCGTCAGAAATAAAGACTCCTACGCCCTCCATCCGGACGTCATTTTTTTAACGGTCGCATGATTTTTTAAATCGATCATGTTTGGATGGAGGCCGTAGGAGTCTTTGTTTCTGACGAAATTTTAATATAATGTGAGAGGGATATAATGATGAATATACAAATTTTTGTTTTCCAAAAAAAATAAAAAATGAGGGAAAAATAGGGGTGGAAGTAGCCAAGTTGGCTACTCCCTGGGGGCAGCCCTATTTTACCCATATATATATATATATATATATGTAATGATATACTTTTTAAATAACTTTCTATACTCGATACCATTTCAATCAAATTCACAATTTATTTTTATTCAATCACACTTGTATATGATCTTTAGTCGATCAATATTCTTATTCACTTTCTATTGGATTCAGATTCATATTCAATGAGTATTTTATATGAATTTGTATCCAATTATATTGTTCCCTAAATCCTCATCTGAAACATATCCGTATGTAGATTTTTATTCGTATTCGATATAGATGATGTGAATATGGATAACAAAATTGTCATACCTAATATGTATCCGCCCCTTTACATCGCTAGTCAGTGTTGATCTGACCATACTATAATTAAATTGAATAAGCTACAATTATTATGTATAAATATAATTAATTAGAATGGGATTTAATGTATAATATAATGAATGAAAAGAATTATAAACTTAAAAAATTAAAAATAAAAAAGAACAATTTTAGTAATAGAAATGATACACATTTACCATTCAAATATAATTATATCCTTATAGTAAATGTCATACTTTTGATAATAAAAGAGGTTAGTTGAAAAAACCATTGATAAGAAATAGGGATGGAAGTGCAAATTACTCAAATGAGTTATACCCAAATCGTCACTTGAGGTGACGATTTTGGCAAACTCATTTGAGTAATTTGCATTTCCATCCTTCGTGTGGGGATTGCCCTCCAAATGGGCACATCAGGTGCCGATTTGAGCATTACTCCCCAAATCAGCACCTCAAGTGCCGATTGATGGTTATATTTTAAAATATTACGATTTGTTGGTTCTTTAATTAATTAAAAATATTTTAATAATTATTGAAAAAGGTCTGAAGAAGAACACCTTCTAGGTGCATCACGTGAGAAGCACAAAGTGTAGGCCATACTGCAAGTTTGCCCTCACAGCTTCACCTAATTACAGAAACATTCCCTACAATAAGGGAGCTCCATAGATTAACACCTCGCATTCCATTAGAACATTTGTGCCAGCACCCCTATGAGGATGGGAAATTAAAGAAGTGCCATTAGGCACAACTCTTTGTTGTTGAACTTGTATTCCTCTTTTTGCATTTGTAACCATGTCTTTGCGTATTTGTTTGAACTATAATTTAGTGTCATTTTTCATTTCCATAAATTGCATATTATTCACTATTAATGCTCTACAATATGGTTACTTTTTTATAATTTTATGAGCTTGTATGGATTTATCTAAATTTAATTGGTGAAATTTAGCATAATTTGACAATTATGTGTTGTTACTTGCTTAGAGATCATTTCTTTGTTGCAAAAATTATAGAAAAATCACATCTGCTAGGATTAATTGTTCTCTATTATGCTTGATTTACTTGTTTGATTTATTTGAAATAAATTAATTGTTTCAATATGTAATTGAATTTTAATTATTTGTAAATTTCATATTTTTAGGATCTAAAATTTATTCTTGATACCTATAAGGATGAGCATTAGGTCGGATCCAACCAGGTTCAGTTCGAGCATGGTTTCAATTTACGGGCTTACGGATCGGGTTAGACTCGTTGAATTTCAGAAATTGCAACCCAAGTCCGAGCCCGATCTACAAATACATGAGTCGGGCTCGGGTCGAACCAGCCCGCTATATTAAAAAAAATAAAACGTGAATATAATACACATTTAATATGTAAATATACAAATTGAATATGTATTTCTTCAAAACATGAACATAGTTGATGTCTAAATAACATAGAGTAATGACAATTTAAGAAGGAAGATCAAATGTGATATTAGAAATCATACATTACATATGTGAGCTTATATACGGGCCTACACTCGAGCATATATTCGGGTCGGCCCACAGGCTTCGGGCTCGGGTCCAAACTTGCCCGAACCCAGCCCGAAAATTGGATTGGCCAAAAATTAAGTCCAAGTACGTCCATTTATTATTCGGGCTCGAGCCAGACTCGAACTTTATCGAGCCGGGAACCGGGCTGGGCAGGGCCGGGCCTACCAATGCTCATCCCAAGATACCTATTCAGATACATCTAGGGCAATTTTGATTTTGGAAAATATTTAGGTTTGCTAATGATTAAAATTCATTTATTACGAATCACATTATCAACATCTTTAATTCACAGTAAATTTAATTGCATCCAAAAATTCTAAAAAAATCATAGTAGATCATTATATTTAACCTACTTTCCAATTTTTATAACTTTTGCATACTATTTGTTTGAAATTTTACATAAAAACGCTTGAAAAAGATCTATTTTCCATGCATGCATATTAAACCTAAAAAATTCGTAAAATGTATTTTGCTTATTCATCGCATAAGGTTTCTTGGAAAAATACAATTTTACTGATTTGGATCAATTTTGTATTAAAATTAAATTGGTTATGTTTGTTGATTTTCTTAAAAACCTAGTCCACTAACATTTTCACACTTCATAGAAAACACCAAAAAATACCTCCTTTCAAAACGTGATATCTAATTAATTTAAAAATTAACGTAAGGAGACAAGTAAATTGACCTTGGGCTTGCCCAAGTAAAATAAAAATTGACCGTTTTTGCATTTAGTTAATTAATTAAACAATTAAGTGTTTTTGATCAACCCTAGAATTTTCGACTACAACAATACGATACTTTTAGCGAGGGTATTTTAGGGGTTTTCAGTCATCCATCTCAATATCTTCCACAACATTTGCTTCTTTTATCGTTGTCATCATTTCTTCACACTCTTGAGAGTGAATCGATTCTTTTTCTTTCAAGCTCTCCTTTGATGAAGTTCTTCCCCAGTGCCTTGAGATTGTTCATGATAGTTGTGAACCTTATGTACATCTCTTTGATCGATTCTCCATATTCCATCTCAAAATTCTCATACTCCCTAATTAGCATTATTATCTTAGTGATCTTCAGTTTATACGTACCTTCATACGTGACCAAGAGTGTCTTCTATATTTCCTGAGAAGTCTTAGATTGAAAGACAAGATTGTACTCGTCTACACAAAGAAAACAATACAACATGTTCATGGCTTTTGCATTCCTCTCTAGATACTTGATTAAACCTTAAGTGTATTCTTCTACTCTTTCCTTCAAAGTTGACCTCATGAAGGTTGTCATCGTGCATCTCCACATTGTGAAATCAGTGGACTACAAATATATCTCCATGTGATTAGCCAAACAAGAGTAGTTTGTACATTTAAAGTAGGACGGCTTCGTAATAGAGTAGTCAGTTCCGCTTGAGCTGATGGATACATTGCCCTATGCCATGTAGGACCCACAAGTAGGTTACTACACTTGCAAAACTCGAACCCACTTTGATACCAAATGTGAGTCTGAAATAAGGGGAGGGGGAATGTGACATTGCAATATCCCCAAAACAATATCCAATTAAAAGTAATTAAAAAACACAGAGAAAGAGGTAGAAAACTACAATGCATAATGATTTTTACGTACAACCCAATCGGTCAAAAACACAACCCAGAACCTTGTTCTAGTATTTCCCTTCGCTCTCTCACTGAAGCCTATTTCCACTATTCCAACGATGCTTTAACTCGATGGTAGTACAAACTCTCGTATAATCTACACCCTTCCTTGAACAACAACCAAAGGAATATTTTATCTCATAGAGAAAGGAATCCGCAACTTGGATACTTATACAAAAATGTTGAGTAGAAAATATAGTTAAGCAATGAAACCTGAATTCGTAAGATTACATGCTTTCAGCGTAGAATCCACTCTAGAATGAAGATGATGATCACAGTAGAACACAAAGAGCACAAACAACTTTATTAATTATACAACTTTGGATCGGAGAGATCTCCAGAGCGTAGAAATATTACAAGGACTCAAATATCACACAAAATAAGCACTCTTTCTTTTCTTTTGAAAGCGAAAAATGCTTATCTAGGTTGTGTGTCTCAAACAATAAGACATATGGTCCCTTATATATGGTTGACCTCAAAAGAGCTGTTGGCATGCAAAAATAGAAAATCCAACGTTATGATTTCCAAAATCCATGAAATGGTCGATCATAAGAAGCAACATGATCTATCATGTGTAATCGATCATGTTAATAAAAGTGATCTATCATATTTGACCATTGGCATGTAAATTGAAAAGTGATCCATCGTGGTAAAAAAGGATGGTCGATCAGGATTGATCGAATAAAAATATAACCGATCATATCAGAAAACGAATAATCAAGAATTGATCGGTGGGGATAAAAAAATGATGATCGATCATATGTACAAAGATCAATTCTGTGAAATTAATGGTTTTAGCTTAAGTTAGCTTGCTGATCAAGAATATGTAAGAACTATAAGATTGTTTTTAGCATAAAATGAAAACTATATAATATGCCACATCAACCTTATATGTCTTCATATCTTAATTTTTTCGGGTATGAATCCTTCTTTTAGTCTCTTTGTAATATGATTCTGAGCCTTGAGTCTTCAAGCCGAGTCATTTAGAGTTGCTTCAAGATCTGAGTAGGCTTCATAGTTTTATACACTTTTCATCAGTGAGTTTCTACATTAAAGTTAATTAAGAACAAAATAAATATGAAACAATGCCAATAGAAAAATCTAAATCACTAACACCTTCAACGATGGAGCTCCACTTGATCAGTATTCAAAGCTATTCAAAGCTACTGATGACCCTCCTATTGCCATTGGTCTGCAGATTGGGCTCAGATCTCAAGAGCCATTGGGAACAATCACCTGCAAGGAAAGGATGGAGGAGCTTGAGCTAATGCTCGAATGATTGCATGCAAGAACATATATTGGAAAGGTGATGATGCACCATGTGTGAATGAAGTAGGGAATAAAGTTGATGGGGTTGCGATAATAGGTAGAAGGAGAAGATGGTGAGGCTTAGGGTTGGTAATAGTTCTCAAATTTTGGTCTTGGTACAGATCAACATGGATAAGAAGGGACGTTGAGAAAGATAATAGCAGCAAAAGAATTGTAGATAGAGCAGAAGAACACAATAGAGAGTGAAGGGAGTTTACTTGGAAGTGGTCTCTTCTAGAGGTCGAGCGAGCTCGATGGACCTCGTCTGATCTTGGCCTCGATCAGCAAGGTCGAGGGTTGTTGAGAGGATTCAATAGCTTCACACAAAAGTGACTATGACATGAGCCGATGCTCACAGATTTCACCTAGATACGGTGTCATCTTTGCACCATGCAGTTTCTCGAAGTTGTCACCAACATGTCCTTAGAGCTATGCTCGTTCTCTCTCATTTAGTGGCTGAATGGAATGGTATGTGTTCGACTGGTTTTGTTTGGGGAGATATGAGATCATGAATATGGGATATTGATTACAAGAGGTCTGCTACAGAACGGAGAATGAGACTGGAGGTCATGGCGATTAGCAGAGAGAAAGAATTGATTGAAAGAAGGTGTGTTTTCAGAGAAAGATATGGGTGGTTGATGTTATTTAGAGAACATTCAAAAATTGCATAAGTTGACATGTAGGTTAACTCACTGGTGAATGTGATTGGTGGATAGCGAAAGGGTGTAGTAGGTTGACTTGTGATCAACACTTGTGTGCGAAGTGTTTGGAATGAGTGGAAAGAACCAATTAGGTCTTGCTAAGTTGATTAAGGAGAGCGTTGACCCATAATGAAAAAAATGAACAAGAAATTAAACATAATTTAATAAAATAAAATTCAAAATAAAAGTAACCAACATAAAAATTGTATATCTAAATAAGATCTACAACTTTTATTAAGGTCTCAAAATCAAAGAAATAAATATGTACAAGATCTGAACTTTTAAAGCTATTTTAACTGATAAAATACAATTTTTATTGTTTTATGTTTTTCATGATTTTTAGTAAAATTTTATAAAGTTTTGAAAATCAAATAAAATGCTACTCTATTTTTTAGATTTTTAATAATTAAGAAAACATGAAATAAAAATCAAGAAAAGAAATATGTAAATAATAGATACAAAGTCACAACACAATTTTTCTCTTTTTTTATTATTTTTGGATTTTAGTATTCTTGTATTTTATTAAAACATAAAAAAAGAAAGAACTAGAACATGTTAATTATGTACATGAAATAATAAATAAAAGTTAGTGATTATTTAAAGTATAGTTTAAAATAGATATTTTACAAGTAAGCTCTGTTTTTAATGAATTCCATTAGATAGATAGTTTTATATCTTCAAATTTGAAAGTGAGTTGAAAAATTGGAGTTCATATGGAGTGAGAACTCAGTAAAGAAGTTGGACTTTACAACTTTTTTGGTTCAAGATCTAAGAGTACTTATCAAGGTGGGTTTTTATATGTATTTTTCTATAAATTTTTATATACAAGTTAAAAGAATTAGGTTAATAGAACTTAGTATGAATCAATTAAAAATTGACGAATTTTGAGATACTTACATGTGAATTTTATAAACATTTCAATCCTTTAATTATGCATGCTAGTTTATGCTAATTATGTACATATGAGTGAATGCTAATAATGCAATATAAGCTCTTAAATGCTCGTATCACTTGGGAACAAAGCTCCATTTTCAACTATTAGAATAATGAATCACATATTCATCAACTATGAGTCTATTGTCTTTCGAATTTGATTAGTATATTTTACATTTTCCATAATGGTGTGACACCAAACTTCCCATGACTAAATCCTATGAAAAAGATTTAAAATAAATCGCTAACACGTATTCGTATAAAAATATTATTTAGATGGAATGAATTGATAACTACTAATTAAGCTCATAGTTAGATTTATGAAATATGTTAGTATCTTCAATTTTCATCAAAACAATTCTTACGCCAAAATCTTAAGTAAGTTACACAAACTTTGAACTATACACCCAATCTCAATGTTGTACATGAATTTTAAAGGGCAACAATGTGGTAACCGGACTTTAGTATTTGTTTAAATGTGGGTTTGAGATGTTGTGATTTAAGGTTAGAAAGATCGACAATCAACTAAATTTCTACATCTAAGAATCACATTGAGACAAATCTTAAAGATCGGTTACCTATTGTTACCTTTTAAAGTTAAGTATGGCATTGAAATAGGATATATTGTTCATGGATTTTGTATAGTTTACTCTAATTTTTTTTACTTATAGTTCTTTGAAAACATTCTTTATGTGCTGAATTAATAGTTTAATTTTCAAAAAAGTTGTGGTAAGATAAAAATACACATATAATAAAGGCCTATTTACATAAAGACCCTGTAACTCAGTTATATCTAAATTTATGTATATTTTTTATTTACATCCTAACTTTTAAAGGGGTTTGATGGGGTTGCCCCTGGCGGGGCAATCAATATGGATGTCCCGCCTCATTTTTTCTACATTTTTTTATTTTTTTTGAAAAAATTCATCATGTATATTCATCTATATATATCCTTCTAATGTGTCATTCGAACTTCATCAGAAATGGAAATTCTTATTCCCTCCATCCTAGAACATGTGGATTACAACAATCCTTAGAACGTTAAAATTGCATGTTCTTGATGGAGGGAATAAGAGTCTTTGTTTCTAACGAAATTCGAATGGTATATTGGAGGGATATATAGACGAATATACATGATGAAATTCTTCAAAAAAATAAAGAAAATACGTAAAAAGGGTCGGAACAGCTATGTTGGTTATCTGCAAGAGACAACCCCATTTTTTCCTTATTAAAGTCATTAGCTCTTACGTTAGTTATGTAAAATAGAGACATTAATGTTTATTTGAATATTGAAATAAAGGGGCATTTATTTTATTTAGGGGTTTTCATTTTGTAAACTAGAGATTTAACTCACTGCTAAAAATCATAAACCGCTAAAATCATAAAATATTGCTGGAAAATCTGACCACGATAAGACTATAAATATATCTTAAAATTTGAAAGTGAGTTGAAAAATTGGAGTTCATATGGAGTGAGAATTCAGTCAAGAAGTTAGACTTTACGATTTTTTTTGTTCAAGATCTAAGAGTACTTATCAAAGGTGGGTTTTTATATGTATTTTTCTATAAATTTTTATATACAAGTTAAAAGAATTAGGTTAATAGAACTTAGTGTGAATCAATTAAAAATTGATGAATTTTGAGATACTTACATGTGAATTTCATAAACATTTCAATCCTTTAATTATGCAAATATGCATGCTAGTTTATGCTAATTATGTACATATGAGTGAATGCTAATAATGCAATATAAGCTCCTAAATGCTCGTAATCACTTCGGAACAAAGCTCCATTTTCAACTATTAGAATAATGAATCACATATTCATCAATGATGAGTCTATTGTCTTTCGAATTTGATTAGTATATTTTACATTTTCCATAATGATGCGACACCAAACCTCCCATGACCATAAATCCTATGAAAAATATTTAAAAATAAATCGCTAACATGTATCGTACAAAAATATTATTTAGATGGAATGATTGATAGTTACTAAATAAACTCATAGTTAGATTTATGAAATACGTTAGTATCTTAAATTTTCACCAAAATAATTCTTACGCTAAAATCCTTAAGTAAGTTACACAAACTTTGAACTATACACCCAATCTCAATGTTGTATATGAATTTTAAAGGGCAACAATGTGGTAACCGGACTTTAGTATTTGTTTAAATGTGGGTTTGAGATGTTGTGATTTAAGGTTAGAAAGATCGGCAATCAACTAAATTTCTACATCTAAGAATCACATTGAGACAAATCTTAAAGATCAGTACCTATTGTTACCTTTTAAAGTTAAGTATGGCATTGAAATAGGATATATTGTTCATGGATTTTGTATAGTTTACTCCAATTTTTTTTACTTATAGTTCTTTGAAAACATTCTTTATGTGTTGCATTAATAGTTTAATTTTCAAAAAACTTGTGGTAAGATAAAAATACACATATAATAAAGCCCTATTTACATAAAATCCCTGTAACTCAGTTATATCTAAATTTATGAATATTTTTTATTTACATCCTAACTTTATTAAAGGGGTTTGATGGGGTTGCCCCTTGCAGGCAATCAATATGGTTTGGTCCTGCCTCATTTTTTCTATATTTTTTTTGAAAAAATTCATCATGTATATTCATCTATATATCCTTCCAATGTGTCATTCGAACTTCATCAGAAAATAGAAATTCCTATGCCCTCCATCTAGAACATGTGGACTACAACAATCTTTAGATCGTTAAAATTGCATGTTCTTGATGGAGGGAATAAGAGTCTTTGTTTCTAACGAAATTCGAATGGTATATTGAAGGGATATATAGATGAATATACATGATGAAATTCCTCAAAAAAATAAAGAAAATACGTAAAAAAAGGACAAAACAGCTATGTTGGTTATCTGCAAGAGACAACCCATTTTTTCCTTATTAAAGTCATTAGCTCTTACGTTAGTTATGTAAAACAGAGACAATTAATGTTTATTTGATTATTGAAATAAAGGGGCATTTATTTTATTTAGGGGTTTTCATTTTGTAAACTAAAGATTTACTTGCTGCTAAAAATCATAAACCGCTAAAATCATAAAATATTGCCGGAAAATCTAACCACGATAAGACTATAAATATAAAATATTATTATTTCAATTTAGAAATTGTAATGAGCCTTCAATAACATTATTCGAATTAATACTAATCATTTAGAAAAATCTTTTACAACTTCCAGTGGTCTGTATTTTTACATATGCATAAATGGTGCATATCTTGAAATGAATATTGTTATCGTTTCATATCTTATGGTATTAGAAAAAGTTGTAACTTTAAATTTATGATTTTTATCGGTTGTTCCCTTTTGAGATATTACAACTTCAATTATATCATTTTTTTAGAGAATATCAACTGTGTCCTCAACTTCTTGTTGTTTTATCACTTGTGCCCCTTGAGTAAGTGGTCTTCCATACCCAACGTAAATGAACATTAACTTTGGAGACACAAGAGAAATTTAACTTAAAACTTCCTCCTCCTCCCCCATCTTCTTCCTCTTCCTCCTCCCTAGCCTCCAACTCTTCTTCCACTGCCTCCTCCCCTCACCCTCAACTTCTCCCTCAGCCCCCAGCTCCTCCCCCTGCCCCCACGTCTTCACCTCTACCCGGACTCCTCCTCTGTTGCATCTTCCACCCTGAGCTCCCCCCCCCACCCCAATGCCCCATGCCGCCTCTTCAATCGACCACCTCCTTCTATCAGTCCTGTAACCTCCTCCCTAGCCCACCCTCGCATCTCCTACTCTACCCCCTCTAGCCCCTCCTTATGCCCCTCTTCCGCCCCTCCTCCCCCGACCCCCACACCACCTCCTCCTCCACAAGTACAACTCGTGTAGAATGAAGGAATCTGAAAGCGTCCTCGAGCACGTGAACAAGATGATCGTGATGTTCAAAGATCTGACGGTTTGCTGAATGCGTAATTTCGGAAAGGATGTAGAGAGCAACCATCTTAGGAAGTCTCCCACTGTCATTCAACATGGTTACTACATCCTTAAGGATGAATGACAACATAAAGAGTGTGACGGACCTACCTGCACAACTGGCGATTAAACAAGACCTCTCAAAGCAAAGATCGAAAGTCGAGATCTTTAAGGTTGAGGAGGGAGAAGAAGAAGCTATTGTGATACACACAAAGAAAAGGCTAGGCCCCTCCAAGGCGAATTTCAAGGGAAAGAGTAGGAAATACCCACATGGCTCTTTCTACAGTTGCGGTAAATATGGTTATTTCAAGGTCAATTGCCCCAACAAGAAGAAGCCAGGAAATTTTAAATTTCCTGAAAACAATGACAGAAGAAAATGGAATTAACGGCTATCGTAGAATGCAACTCCATCATCACGGACAGTGACGGATGGCGAATCGACTCTGGAGCAACCAGACACATTGCAAAGATGAAGGAGGACCTGGTAGACTTCAAGGAGCTGAGAACAAAGGATCTTCATTGGGAACACCACCTACTTGGATGTGGAAGGTGTTGGGACGTACAGACTTGACCTAGGGGATAGCATCATGGGTACTGAATGATGTACTATATGCTCCAAGGATATGTCGGAACCTGATCTCTGTCCCAGTGTTGCTCATGAAGGATTTTAAAGTCTGTTTTTATAATAAGCGTGTGTCTACAGACAAGAATAAGAAGGTCTATGCGATGGGAAAGTTTGTGCCCGAGCATGACCTGTTTTGTCTTCCTGTAATAAACTCTAGTAAATCAATGAACGTCTCTTCTGAGTATTCCTTGCGTTGTTTGTCTGACTATGAATTGTGGCACATGAGACTGAGTCATCCAGGGAATTCTAGGATGGATCAAATGATTAAGACAAATTTATTGCTTTAAGATCACGGATGCAAGGAAATTGCCCTGCGAACACTGTCTGATTGGTAAAATGATGAGAAGACCCTTCTCAATCGGAATTCGGTCAACAGATTTACTAGTTTGATCCATTCATATATATGTGGACCACTGAGTGTCAGCACACATAGAGATAAGGAGTACTTTATAACATTTATTGATGACTACTCAAAGTTCTCCTATGTCTATCTCTTAGGAAGAAAATCGGAAGCACTTGAAATATTTAAGAGATATAAAATGGAAGTGGAGACAAGATTGAGAAAACCAATCAAACCCTTAGGAAAAATAAAGATGGAGAATATACCTCAAAGGAATTTGAGGATTTATGTATTCAAGCAGGCATTTGTAGGCAGACTACAATGCCCTATACACCACAACAAAATGGTGAAGCAGAGAGAAAGAATCAAACCTTGATGAATGCAGTAAGGTGTTTGCTTTCACACTCAAGACTCTCCAAAAATTCTGGGGAGAGGTAGTGTTGACCGCAAACTACATACAGAACAGGATTCCCATCAAGTCCATAGAATCAACACCATATGAAATATGGAATGGCAGAAAGTCTGAGTTGGGCCATCTCCTTAATGGGGATGTGTTGTGCATGTTCTGGTACCGAATCAGCTTAGGGACAAGCTAGACTTCAGGACATTAAAGTGCAAGTTTATTGGATATAGTGAATATTCTAAAGGATAGAAGTTCATTCATGAAGCTAAAGATTTGGTCGAAAGTCGTGATGCAACTTTTCTTGAAATTCATCAAGAAAAGGAGCATGAAGTGGAGGAATCAGATCCTCTGATTATCCTACAGGACAATGAAGACGACTCGAGCATTAGAAAATAACTTGGGGAGGATATCGATCATCCTAATATAGAGCATGGACCTATGGGACATGATGATCCTTTAAGAGGAAGGGGGTAGACCCACACAACCCACGAGTATAATTGGTAACAAGAGACCCAGAACACGACCCGCATGATGAAAGATTACCATACAGTATGGATGTGAGGCATCATGTAACACTGTGGATGAGGATGTCATGGATTGTACAGATCCCATATCCTTTAATGAAGTTATGGCTTCGTCTGCGTTTGAATCATGGTCGGCCACCATGAGGGACGAGTTGGACTCAATCGAACGAAACAGTGTATGGGAATTATGTGATTTGCCAGAAGGTAGGCAATCCATAGGTTGTAAGCGGTTATTCAAGAAAAAGTACCGAGTTATGGTACAGTTGATAAATACAAAGCAAGACTAGTTTCCAAAGGTTATACTCAGCAAGCCGGAATATATTTCCAAGAAACCTAATCTCCAGTGAAGTTTGCATCCTTTCAGATGATCTTAACCATATTCGCATATGTAGATTTGGAATTGTTCTAAATGGATGTGAAGACGACCTTCCTTAATGGAGAAGTAAAGGAGGAGATTTATATGCAACAACCTAATGGATCTCAGGTTGAAGGTCAGGAGAAAAGGGTTTTACAAGTTAAGAAAGTCATTATATAGCTTGAACAGTTTTCACGGTAATGGTATCTTAAATTTCATGAGAAAGTTATCTAATTTGGATTTGTTTCAAATAAATTGGATAACTGTGTGTATGTCATGAAAGAGTGGGAATAGTTTTACAATCATGTCATTATATGTTGATGACATTTTTTGTAGGTAATGACGTACAAATGCTCAATGAAATCGAACAAAAATTGAGCAATGAATTTGATATGAAGGATATGGGCGAAGCATCCTATGTTCTTGAAATTCAAATAACAAGAAACTGAAACTCAAGGACATTGAGTCTTAGTCAGGAAAGATATTTGCATACTGTATTAGGATATTTGGAATGCAGAATAGCATTCCAGCTCCAACACCACTTGTGATAGGAAAGAGACTCAGTCAGGGTTAGTGTCCCAAAAAGGGGCAGAAACCGTTAAATGTACCATATGCACAAGCGATGGAAAGTCTAATGTATGCAATGATGTGTACTCGACTTGACTTAGCTTATCCAGTAAGCTAAGTCAGTATATATCAAAGCAATCTTGGTCCAGCACATTGGGAAGTTGTAAAGAGAATTCTATGATATCTGAAAGGGACATTACAACTGAAACTTGTGTAACAAGCAGAATCGCTTGAAGTGGCAGGTTACTCCGATGCTGATTTTGGAGGAGATGTTGATGATAGGAAATCCACATCGGGTTGTCTGTTCATATTTGGCGGTGCAACTGTTTCTTGCAGTAGCAAGAAACAAGGATGCGTATCTCGACATACACAGGAGGCTGAGTACATTGTATGTAGCATGACCACCACTTATGCTGTGTGGATCAGACATTTTCTAGAGAATCTGAGCCTCGAATTGGTCAAAAGGCTAATTGAAATGTATTGTGACAATCAAGCTGTGATAAGCTTGATTAATAATGGGGCTAATAGTTCTAAAGGAAAATATATTGAGAACCAATATCATTGTATTAGTGGCAAAGCAAGAAATCACGGTGACCTACATACCTATCACTGACATGTTGGCTGCTTCTCTTACCAAGAGAATAACAGCAGGAACATACATTAAATATGTTAGTTTAATGGGACCCAAGAATGTTTGAGTCAAGGAAGAGGTTTCATAGATAATGATCCTCACATGATAAATCTTCATGTGTATACTACACGAATAGTGGGAGTATATATGTTTTGACTACTTCGGTCAAGTAGGAGATGTAGAATGGCCGTCGTGATCGACGTGGTCACGCAACCACCTCCGACGGTTGCGGCAAGGCCGGGTCTCATGGAGACCGTAACCGCTTGGGCGCGAAGGATGGGGGGCGGACGTGGTGAGAGTTTACGCCCTATAAATGACCTCCCATGGCGAGGGGAATGGACACACATTATTAGCTTGCCAACGGGAGCCCCCTCCCAGATCTCTATAACCCCTTCGTCTCTCTCTCTCTCTCTCTCTCTCTCTCTTTCTCTCTCACTCTCGCTCGCTCGACTCTCCCTGAAAGGATCAAGGGACATACCTCTGTGCTTCATCTTCCGCCCCTCATCCCTAGCCCAACCACCCGCAGCCCCTCTTCCCCACCTCCCTCTGTCCCTCCTCCATGGCAAACTGCAAATGCATGAGCATATTTGAGTTGTGCTAGTTGCAGAAGAGGTTCTCGTTGAAGTCCCGTCATGCATTATCGACCTCAACGTGCTCCTCATCAGTACTGGCGGTAGGGTCGAACTCCTAGATCTACCTCCCGATGTGGTCATTGGTGATGCAGATCCACGAGTCGCACCCTCACGTGATCTTCAGCTTCCACATCATGAGAGAGAAGAAGAGACTTGGGCGGGAGAAGATGAGGAGGTGGGGAAGATGGGTGGGTGGTATTTGGACTGTTATACCCCTTCTTAACCATATCAGGGTTTAAAAAAATCATGGTTCAATTCAACTCAGTGATGGTTAAAGTTACAGAAGGGAAAAAGTGATAGAACTGCAAGAAACTGGAGGCATATTGTATTTTCAAAAAAGTTGGGATATAACAGAAATTATAATATCTCGAAGGGACACACCTGATAAAAATCCTTGAATTTAAGTTAGGTTGATCACTATGTTATACACAAAAGATTCTTTGTCCGTAAGAAAGAAGGGGGTGGTATTTTACAAGTAGCATTGAAACGTTGATAATGATGAGATTAAGTTGTTCTTTCTTGAAAACAAATTATAGGTGCATATGAGTAATAGTGACAACGGTGACAAGTGTCAAAATATAAGGGGAATGGCATATATACCAAATGGGTAATTTCAAAAAGGCTGCTAAGGAAAGAAGCCCCTGCTCGCTTAATCTGTTTGCATCTTGTCCCGAAGTCGGGGATGGGGTACGGGTACTTGACTGTTGCGTGTCTGATATTTACCTTGTTTTTACCTCTGGGGATGTCCTTGTCTTTTACGGTTTTACCAATTGATTTACCTCAGCTACCGCCCGCGGTGAAAGGTGGGAAAGAAAGAAAGAATCAAAAGAGTAGTGCTACTTTACTGGGTATCTTGTCAAAATATGAAAGGACTACAAAGTGGGTTCAGACCACCTGTTTTTTTATGGTTTTTGCCCACATCTATATTATTCTGCCAAAAGAAATCTAAGTCATCAGAACTGTAATCATACAATAATTTTCCATTTTAAATCGTATTTTTAGGAGCCAAATATAAATGTTTCTTGTACAAATTTGAATTGCACGTGTCTTAGAAAATTACATATAGAGAGGAAAGATATCCTACTTTATGGAGTAGTAACTTACTAATCTATTTTTATTTTTCATTTTTTTAAAAATACTATTAGAGATTTTCGTAACTATATCCTTCTAATATGTCATTCAAATTGCATCAGAAACAAAGACTCTTATGTCCTTCATCAAGAACATGTAAATTACAGCAAATCTAGAACTGTTCAAATTACATGTTCCGGATGGAGGGCATATGAGTCTCTGTTTCTGACGAAATTTGATTGACATATTAGAGGGATATATGTATGAAAATCCATGAAAGTATTTTTCAAAACAAAATAAAACATGATATATATATATATTAAATGAAAGTTAAGTTTAGCATGAATGTTGGAAAAAAGTAATTTTTCGATGTTTACAAGTTGATCATGCTCGAAACTTCCTACTTGTTATTCATATTGAGGGCCTTGGAATACATATGTCACTCATTAAGTATCATACTATCTTAAAGTATCGCCTTATGATTCCTCTATTCTCACCTGATGAGACTTGTCCACTATGCCACTAATCATGCTTAGACGCTTTTGGGGAGCATGCAGTTCCTTGTCGTGAACGCTTAGGTTCTAAATATAGACGTGATTTCGTAAGGGATGCCTTTTATGATGTACTTAGACATTATGGGGTGGCTTCAAAGAAAGATGCGTCTGTGAATTTTTTGACGAATCCGCAAGAGCGAAGATTGACGCTCAGACGAGTAGATGTTTTAATATTTGAATGGGTTGGAGAGAAGCATGCATTTGTTGATTTGACCGGAGTTTCTCTATTGGTGGGTCCGATAAGGAGTGATTTTCTTGCGGGTTACGCTTCACATAAATCTACCTCAACTAAAGTTGCTAAGCATGAGAAGGCTAGTATTAACAATCAACATGTATTCGTTTTGTTTGGTTTTGATACGTTTGGGATCTTGGCAATTGAAGCGGTAGAGATCCTCAAAAAGGTTCAAAAAATTATGCATAACAATATCAAGGTTCTAGAGATATAGATGTTGTATTTCGAAAAATTATATTTCCCATCCAAAATATATTGACAACGCAGCTTGTACGTCTCCCATCAATTTTTCTGTAATAGTTTTGATTGAGGTTAAATCTGGTTAATTGTTAAAGGTAACCTCCATGTCTAAACATATTCATTAAATATCGAAAGATATTACATGCAAAGACAATTATACAACATTTTCGATAGGAAAAATATGCTACCAATCATATAATTGTATTATTTTAGAAATCCAAATAGTATATTTATTTTGAAGGTATCTGCAAATTTAAATTAACTAAGCCCTTCCACCTTGCATTTACCTTAAATCATGAGAGTGAGACGTCCTAAGGCCACGTTTGTTTAAAAATAAAATGGAACTACCATAGAATAAATTAATTGCGGAATGAAATTAAGAAAGACAAGGCAATGGATTGACTCTTCCACTCCATTATTTCGTTTATGTTGGGAGTGTAATTTCAAATGAGGGGTCCATTTCTTTCTTATGTTAAACATAAGGAAGAAAAAAAACTTTTCCATGCGGTATGTTTGTTACGGTATAAAGTAAAATTGTTATACTCCGATTCAACTTCTTCAATATGCGTGACATATTTGATACAATGTATCATTAGAAATCGAATGTTTTCTTCCTGTAATACAATATTAGAAAGAATTGACTATAATTTTAAACTTTATTTTGAAATTCGTTCTACCGTATTTAATGTCCAACTGAGAGAGATACATCAGTATCTAATTTTCCACCTTATCCATTTTAAAGTTGTAACTAGTGTTGATACAACTTTGATATCCATCAATATGCACATTCATATATCCATATATATTAATAAATTTTTATAGAATATTTCATTGGTATTTTGACCCTACAAATCATAGAGTCTTTCTAAATTACTTGCATGATCTTGTAAAGATCGTTATTATCCCATCGACATCATAAAGTTGCTAACTCTTACGCCACAGACCTGGTCTATAAATCGACGAACTGGTGTGCATATGTTCGCATATGAGTAACACGATCTCTTAAAGGATCATACAAGTTCACTACTGAATCATAAGGCATGAGCTCACTCATTAGATATTGAGATAAGTTAAATTCCATTGTCGGTCGTCTTGTTTTGGAACAAGACTAGATTTGAAGGTATAATTTATGTTTTTATTGGAAATCATATGATCGATACAAACTCCCAATGGTCGAATGAGAAACTTACCAATAAAATAATGAAGGAGAGATTCCAAAATGGGATCATAACTTCAGGTCTAATCACAATCATCTAGTATGTAGGATGTACGTGTATTAGAAATACTCGAGAGTGATGTGATCTTAATCGATTATATACCATGACGCTTTCATTCCTAGGAGATGATGAAACATGTTTAGATTTTAGTGACTTTACTCAATAGAGTAGTTATCCAATCTTAGTTCAAATCTTGGACATTAACATGAATAGGATTCAGGTGCAATGAGAATATTGGATATACTATATGGTAGCGTCAGATATCTTTGTGAGATCTTTTAATTTCATATATGAGATTAGATCTCACTATCTAAGTACTATATATGGCTTATATAGTCGGCATGTCCTTATTTCCAGATATCTGAGGAGAAGGTAAACTATCCTTAAAATATTTTAAAAATAGTTATATTATATTATATATGAGCATTCTAAAATAAAAATAAATAGTGGTAATTAAATTCGATTTAATTATCACAAATGCTGTATATGTGATTCACATTATTTAGACATGTGTAGAGTGCTATCTTAGATAATTAAAGTATATTTAATTATCGTAGATGAAATTAATGTGGATACTACTATCCACAATAATTATTTCTAATGTGGAGCATAGAGAGAATTAAATGTGATTATAATTCAGATTTTGGATATTAAAGTGAATTGGTTCACATTGTACAATTAAATGCAACTATGATTTCTATTTATTTTTTATGAAAGAATATAATTCATAAATGGGATATTTACACCCATAACCCTGAGTAATCTCGTAATTACCCCAGAAACCTTCTATAACAACGAATTATGCTCATGGCCCTAAATAACAACTCCGTTTTACATACATACCCTTCCGTTACTTTAGTTCATCAACTCAACCAAATAGCTGAGTTAATCTAACCCAATAAGTGATCTAACAGCTGAGATAAAAAAAGCAACATAAGAAGAGGGAGTTGCTGGAGCTTGGCATGGAGCTTGAGGTTTGGCCTAGAATGGCGGGCAGGGGTCCTAGGGGGCGGAGAGGGCCAGGGGCTTGCGGGAGCGGCGCCGACGAGCAGCGGGAGTGGGAGCGGCGAGCAGGAGGAGGGGAGGGGGAGGGGGCGAGACGCAGAAGGGGCTTGCGGGAGCGACGCCGGCGAGCAACGGGATTGGGTGCGGCTTCCGTGGACCTAGGAGTGGTGGTGGGGCGAGACGCGGAAGGGGTTTGCGGGAGCGACGCCGGCGAGCAGCGGGATCGGGGAGACGCAATGTGTGGGGGGGGGGGGGGGCGACCAGCAACTGCGGGAGTAGTGCGGGCCTGGGTTTTGCGGGCTCATGTATGGTGGGGGGCAGGGTGCGCCAGGGGGAGGGGGTGGGTTGCGGGTGCCGGAGGAAGATATGGTGCCTGGAGCTTGGGCGTGGTGGGGGTGGGGGGCAGGAGGCAGATGCGCGTAGTGGGGGTGGAGGAATGAGGCAGATGCGCATGGCAGGAGTGGGGGCAGGGGACAGATGCACCGGGGGGAGGGGGTGGGTTGCGGGTTGGGGGGGGGGGGGGGTTGCGGCTGCAGGAGGGAGATGCGCAGGGGTGTTGTGGGCGGAGACACAGGGGTTGGGGGCGGAGGTGGGGAGGGTGTTGCGGCAGGAGGGGGTTGGGGACTTGCGGGTTCGGGCGTCTTGCGGGCTCGGGCAGGGGGGGTGGGGTTGCGGGCTCGGGCAGGGGGGGTGGGGCTGGCAGCGCGGGGGAGGGGACCGTGGCGCTTGCAGAGGCACTGGACCTAGTGGTGCGGGGGGAGGTGGGGCGACATGGGGAGCTCGTCAGCTGGGGGCGAAGGTACGGATGGAGCTCGCCGGCGGAGGGGGGGTGCTGGACCTCGCGAGCTAGGGGCGGAGGCACAGGGCAGATCGTAGGGGAGGGAAGCATGATTTTGATTTATATAAAGAATGATTTTGATTTATATAAAGAATGGCATCATGTTTTAAATTTGATGTGTTTCAGAGGGTAAAATGGTCAATATTTCACTTTTTCCATTAAAGTTAACGGACAGTCAAGACGGAACTTGACACAGGGTTATACCATGTAAAGGTTAACCATTATTTAGGGTCCTGAGCGTAATTCGTTGTCATAGAGGGTTTCTGGGGTAATTACGGAATTACTCAGGGTTATGGGTGTAAATATCCCTTCATAAATATCAATCGTTTAATTATAATTATCACAAATAATTTGGAATGATTTTGATGATAAATTATTTAAAAAATAAGCAACACAAATTAATTTGGTGCAAATATTTGATTGCACCACATATTAGGACAAGGAGAAGACTCATTCTCTTTAAGGGTGCTAATCTTATTGAATACAGTTGAATCCACCTAGATTCATATTAAATTCATTATAAATGTTTTGAATCCAAATTCAGGACGGATTTTATCTGAATTCTCTAATTTGAATTCAAATTCGATTAGTTTCAAATATTCAAAATTAATTTATTTTATTTTGAATTTAAAATATTTATTAATATTTTTTTAGAAAGCAGGAACGATGTTGAGAAGATGCTTACCCTGTAACTTCTATATATTCATTGTAACATAAATATTAATTAATGGGTTAAAGTATGCATTAATAAATTATAGGATCGATATTATTGTGATCATATTTTATAATAAAAATAACTAAGATAAATAAAACTTTAAGGGAAGGGTATTGTTCAACATATAATATGAAATGCATAAAATTGCCTAGTTGTTGTGGTCCTTTTAAATTGGTTGTGATATCAATTTTCTCTTATTGTTTGTAATGATTTAAATATATGAAGAAGAAATGATTAAGGTGTTAGAGAGATTGGATATTGATGAAAAAATGAATAGATTTTGAAAATTACGTACGATTACCTTTGATTTATTGATGTCGCACAACTCATATACGAAAATACACAAAAAATCAGATTATTTGAAAATAATACTTGCAACAAATAGTGTAGCATGATAAAATCAATTTATGCATATCATATAAAAAAATAAAATAAGTTGGCATGATATAATCAAAATTCAACTAAAAGTACTACATATTACAAAACATATGATCTGCCACAATATAATCAATTTTGAAACATTCATTCTTAAAAAATGGAAGAAAGTAATCTTGTAACCCAATGTTGAACAAACATCGACTTTCAGATTTCTTTATTCATGCCATTAATGTTGATACAGTGTAGTGTACAGAGACCACCACCATTTCTACATCCTTCACATAAAGAAATTCATTAGAATAAAAACTAAACTAGCAGAGTATGAGTTATTGTTTATTTGAGTTGATTGTTTAAAGATATTGTTTGTGCATTTTGATATCCACAAGATATTTTGTTTTTGTATATGTATAACTAATTTAAAATGGATTAATGATATAATAACACCTAAATCTATACAAGTCCATTAACATATGTAATTAACGTATCTTTATCATTTTTAAAATATGAATACTGATGCATATACATATATTGACGTATAAGAAAAAATGTTACCATATTATTAGAAAGAGCTATGGATACAAAACATATACGTGTCAAAAACATATAATAGCAAAAAAATTAAAATCATGAATTTTATAGAAACTAAATAAAAATATAATGAAAAAAATTATAAAACCGTGTCATGTAGAGTTACAAATATTTTCAATACAAATATATATATATATATATTAAAATGGAGATATAAATACATGTGTCTGTGTGTGTGTGTATATATATACACACACACACACACACATACACACACACGCACACATAAATTGGTGACTGCATTTGTACCTACTTTATAACGAATATAAATTAAAATGTCAAAATATGTATTAAAAATGATTCGACAAGAAATCAGATAGTACATATGTGCACCCATTTGTATCCCTCAAGTTGTATAGTATACTATTAATTAGTTAGAAATGCTAAATTTTATGGTATAACTTAACATGAAACTAATGAAAGCATATACCTATTAAATGAAGAACTCTTTAGACAGCGTTTTGATTAATTACAATAGTTTTAGAAAATTTTATGTTAAAATTATAAATCTATGTGGGTATTTTTATTAAAAATCCAATAAGAATTAGTGAGAAATAATTTATAATAAATTTCCCAAATTATGAAACTAATGAAATTTAATAAACACCAACAACTAAATCAAGTAATGACAAAATCAATTAGACAAATAATACATCAATAGTTTTCTCCCCCAGTCAATATTTTCTGTCTTCGTTCCTATCTAGCCTTCTGAGCTTTTTATTTAGAGCATGATAAAAGTCATTTTCAAAAAAATGCAGAGAAAACTACATGCAGCAATAACAACTTATTCTTTCTAGCTGGAGTGTTGCAAAAAGTTCGAGTTTCCCCCTCCTTTATAACGTTTCACTTAGTTAAAGTTTAAAGGGTTTTCATGGTATATATAAAAGGTTATGATCATGGGTCCGCGTCGCTTTTTATGTGGGAACAAAAATATTCCTCAAATGGACCTGTTCACGTGGATGATAACGAAAGAAAAGTGGGATTTAAGAATAAATGTCAAACTTTGCAGTAACCCATGGAGACGAAGGACTTCAGTTGAGTCAAACTGGAGTTTATTCAGTAATCTTTATGCACAGTAAATAACTTGTGCAACTTTTTGTCAGGAGAGTGAACGATTGAATACCTAAAGCTCTAATGGCCGTTATGGCAACTAACAGACTTAAAAACAATTGTTAAGAATAATAAAAAGATTTAAATCTCTGAAGGCATACATGCAGTACATGTACTGTGGAGTTTAATTAAAAGTTTAAAACACATCAAATTAATAATTTGGAGAAGATGATGGTTTCTTGTATTGTGAGTAGAGAAGGTAGTAAAAGGATAGCTTCGTCTCCATGGGTTAATAAAATCTTTGCTAAGCTTCTAGCATCGCGCATGGCTGCTGTTCTACCCCAACTTATCTCTCTAAATCAAACAGCCTTTGTAAAAGGCAGATTGATTGGGGACAACACTCGCCTGGCACAGGAGGTGCTTGGGGGCTTTGAGAGGAAGACAAATAGGATCAAGGCTTGCCTTAAGATTGATTTATCTAAAGCTTTTGACTCGGTTGAGCATTCTTTTATCCTCAGGAGCCTGGAAGCAATGGGGTTCTGCCCCACGTGGGTGGATTGGATTGCTAACTGCATCACCACGGCTTCCTTCTCTATTTTGATCAATGGCTCCTCCCAAGGCTTCTTCAAGGGTACAAGGGGCCTCCGGCAAGGAGACCCTCTTAGTCCTCTTCTATTTGTGGTCGGCATGGAAACTCTCTCTAACCTTGTTGACATAGCGGTTGCCAAAGGTCGCCTGCAGCCGCTGGGCCGGGGCCGGTGTAGGGCGCCTACCCATCTTATCTATGCAGATGACCTGCTCTTCTTTTGCAAAGGCTACTCTACATCGCTCCTCGCGGTGAGAGAGATCCTAGACGACTTTGCCCTGGTCTCCGGCCTGAAAATGAACGCCGCAAAAAGTAAGCTCTTCAGGCCTAAGAGGGCTCCCAATGATTTCGCCTCCACCTTGCAGCTGGGTGTGCTTAGGGACTCACTGCCGACAAAGTATCTGGGTATCCCGCTAGTTTCCAATTGCGGCCGTCGCTCTTCTCTAACAGCTCTCGAGGACCGGGTTCGTGCCTCGCTTGGTGGGTGGAAAGCCTCCTCTCTTTCGCTCACCGGGCGCTGCCAACTTCTGCACTCCGTGATTTCTGGCATATTGCTCTATTGGGTCGCTGGGACCCTCATCCCTTGCGGCACCGCTACTAGAATCGACAGACTCTGTGCTGATTTCCTTTGGGGATACGGCAGGCACCATATTGCCTGGAAAACCGTGTGCCTTCCGAAGCGCGAGAGGGGTTTGGGGCTGCGCAGTTGCTCCTCGCTGCGCAACGCAATGATTGTGTCATGGGCGTGGAGGCTTCTCTCTGCGGACAATTCCTTATGGGCATCTCACATGCGCCTAAAGTACCTAAACTCGCTCTCCCTTTGGGAGGCCACCCCTGCTCGTAATGACTCCTTGCTCTGGAAAGCCATCCTTCGGACCCGTGATCTGTACAGGAATGCCATCTCACTTTCAAACAGCCAGCCCTCCTGAACCTGTTCCTCGAAGGGATTCTCCTTCTCGGATGCTTTCAATCTGATCCGGCCCCGGGCCCCCGCTGTTCCTTGGGCGTGTGTCGTATGGTGCAGGCGCTCTGTGCCGCGACACTCTTGCACCCTCTACCGCGCGCTGATTGACCGCCTCCCCACCCTGGAAAGGCTGGGCCGTCATGGGCTCCCTAACACCGGCAAGTGCTACCTTTGCGGCAATGGAGATGAAACCCGGGATCATATATTCTTCCTGTGTAGCTATGCTGCTGATACATGGTCGCTTGCTCTTGCGGCCTTGGCTCTTCCAATACCAGCAACCTTCTCCCTCACTGGTTTGGTGGAGTGGATCTCGAGCCTCACCGACCATACAGCCCGCGATAGATGGTGTGTCTTGTTAGCTGCTACGACTTGGGAAATCTGGACGGAACGTAATTGCCGGTGGACCTCCGGACGCTGCACAACTACATCGGATCTTGCTACCTCCATTCTTTCAAACGTCAGACTCATTCTGTATTAAAGAGGGCGCTGATTTTTGAGCTCTCAGCTGCTACCTAACTTATTCCTAGCTTTTCTTTTTGGGGCACTATCTGTAAAGCACACATACCTGTGCCCGTTTGTATTGGTTCTACTGTAATCTGTAGCTTTTTAATGAAATTATCACTTACCCATCAAAAAAAAGGATAGCTCCATTACATGGAGTCAGCCCAGCCAGGAACACTCGTTTACTCCCTGGAGTGGGAAGCATTACCAGATATAGATAACGAACTTTATGACTAGAGCAGTAACAACGAGCATGCAGCCTGGGTTTGGATTTAATTCCAAACAAAGACATAGATCGATGCAAACAAATTGCCAGAAAGTCATCACGAGGGAAACATCAATCCCATGCATCTGGCCAAGTGCTGATACGCACCAAAGCTGAGCTGTCCCTTCCCTTGGGGCCAAAAGTGAGCAAGAACGATAAAAGTCCTTCAACATTGCTTCCACAAACCTCTCAACCAGCAATTCCTTTCTCACGGCACACTCAAACAGTACCATGTTGCACCTTATTGTCCTCATCTCACATCATAGACAGGCCCACTAGGCCATCTTTGACATGCAGCATTCATTATCTTTGTTCTTACTCAGGTGTAGGACCATATCTGTAAGGAAATTGGATATATTTTGCCTTTAAATTGTAAGTTACCTTATTTCAATCCTACCCTAGAAAGCAGCAAACATATCCGATCTGTTGCAGCAACAAGACCTAGGGTAGACAGACTTGCCACCCCGAGCTACAACATGAAGGCGAATTGCCATCAGCAATACTATTCAGACGGCCTCGACCCATCAAAAACAAGCAGAAGCACACACGATGGAGCCAGCCCTTGAGAGCTGATGAAGATATGTCCAATGTCGAGAGCACAGCATCGGATATGGGACCGCCGACAAGCTGGCCGTCTGTGTGGGGTTTTCTGGTGATTCCTGAAGGGTTTGCGGAGAACAAGATGGTGGGGACAATCAACAGTGGCTTTCTATCTGTATCGTAAGAGGTGATTTTTGAAAGGAAAAGAGATGAAGCAGCATCACCTGATGCTTTCATTGCCAGCCACAGGACAAGAGGCCCACTGTCAAAGCTGGCAATTGGTAAACATTGCCAACCATGGGGAATGTGGGATTCTTTCGGGGTAAATCGATCGTGTCTTGGCTCCAGCTTGAATCCAATTGGTCTGTCTGAACTAAGATTTGCTGAGATACACCTCCCATGTGACCTGCGCACGCCAAACAGCCCTTGCAGGACCATACCGGAAATTGCGGAACTTTAACTCTAATGCCAAAGATGGCATGGCATATCACGACTGTTAAAGCATGCATGCTTCCACAACCCTCTCAGCCAACTATGCTTTTCTCACGGGAACCCTTCAACAGTACCGTGTCTCCCCTTGAATAAAGTCACTTGGGGTAGCATCGTGAGAGTGATTTCCGAGAATGGAGAGAGATAAAGAAATATCTCCCGTTCTGGGTACGAAGTCAAAAAATTTCCGAGTATGGTGATATATCGGTAAATGATTTGCCGCGCGCCTATGTGGCGCGGCAAACCATTTGCCGTGTCTACGTGGATGGCGTGGCAAATGGTTTGCCGCGTACGGTAAACCATTTTCCGCAAATTCTCATTCCCGCGTAAACTTAGGAGTCTTAGGGTTTTTATTATTTATTGTTATTATTACTTAGGATTCTTAAATAATGTTATTATTATTATACGTATTATTATTATTATGTGATACCGAAAATATTAACATTAATAGAAAATCTGCTAGAAATCTGACATGTGTAAAAAATATGTTAATAAAGTAGAAATCCACCAAAAAAATAACGTATATCCATGAAAAATTTCAACAATAAAATTGCTCAATAAAAGCGAATAGTTTGATTATATTGTTGTTATATTTTTATAGTATTAAATTGATAACAACAAGCGTTATTTGTTGTAAACTTAATTTTCATTCTTGTAGTTCGCAATGACCATCCTAGTCCTTCTAAATATCTAATTAAATATGATTATTGATCGGTTTTAGTTTTTCATTAAAATGTGTATTACTCGTTGTTAAGTTAATGATAATCGAGAGAATTATTGAAATATATGAAATTATATATCAAATGACATTCATTGCAAATATCGAAAATGATTATATTTTTGTGAATAATATTAATTTTTGTATAGTTGTGGCTTTCCAAGATTATACAATTATGTTCTTACTTTTTTTGGTAAGTAAGTAAACCATTTAATTTCATAGTAAGAGTTTTACAGTTTGATCTCAGTATACAGAAAGTGCCCCAATGGGAAGCAAAATTTTGTATTTATTCATATACAAATATTATGATATCTATAATTAAGTGGTTATTTGTAACATTTAAGCTGAAATATTTAGCATGTAAATGGGAGACACAAACATTCATAAATTCTCCAAATAGTAGATAAAAGCTGAAATATTTCATTTACTAGAAAAAAGATACATGCGAAACTACATACACAAGAGACCCTTAAATTAGACATAAAAGATACATGGAGAACTCTACTGACGACCTGACCTCACTCGCTCTCCACGCAGCGCACTCAGACGTGCATACTTCAATGCGATAGTGTAATGGAGATCAGCTAAGTCAGCGTATAAAGTTTCTTCCTCGTCGACAGGTTCTGAAAGCGGTGACGTCTCGCCATGGGATGAACTGGGGATCGGACTGGCTTGCGGAGAATACGGGGTGAACTGTGACTCGGACTCGGTCGTATGAAGATGAGGTATCATCTCCACTGGTTCTGTTTCTGATGCGGTTGGTGCCCTTCTTAGGGCTGTCATTGGCGGTGGATGCGCTGACGGTGGAACGTGAGATGGTACACGACTGGAGGCCCGACTCGGTGGAGCACGTACTGCTAAGAAACGATTGTCGGGCAGACGCACCGACTTGCGAGCTGTGATACGTGTCTTGGCCATGTCCTGTTCGGATGTTAATTCATTTGAAAAAGTAATGTAGAAATCAATATTAATGTCATCAATAATCATATAATTAACAATATTTTCAACCCTTTGGATAACAACATTAAAGAAATCAATGAAACCAAAACATCATATTTTTTTACTTAAACAGGGATAACATAAGGGTCTAATCAATGAAACCATTTTTTTGTATGTTGTACAATATGTGATAGTGGTCCCTTTGATGAAGATGCTTTCCCTTTTTCCCCCCTCCTTTGTTCTGCTGTCGCTGAGACTACCTCCCCCCTTCCCGATGTTGCCGCCCTACCCGCATCACCCCGACCCCTGCCATGGCTTGAACGGTTCTTCTCTCAGGTTCAGTCGCGGTTGAGCGTTCCCTTCTGGTCGTAGATCTACCACAACCTCTCTGACTTGATACATTTAAAGCACGAGGTGGCTCCTGTATTGTCACCGGTAACGATTCAGTGGATACCTTGGGAAGATCCATTGGTGATGGTTGTATACCCCAAGTGACTTGTCCAGCACCATAACCCGGGAGTCCAACGAAAGAGGGTTGGCTTTGACTTTGCCCCATGTGCCAGAAGTATTGATGTGCTTGAGAGGGCTGAGCTTCTTGCGTGGAAAGCAAGTCAAAAGATGGTATTGCGGAACCCATCTGCTGCATCTGAGGAATATAGAGCTGGGTGGAGGACTGCGTCGCCTGATACGACGGTCCACCTTCCTCTCTCCCGGAAGTGTATTGATCACCCCATTGTTGCGAAGCAAATGTCGTGGGCTCGGTGTATGAAGTGTACATGGGAGGGACATCATGTATTCCTGGATCCACCAGTGACATATTCTGGATGGTGTAGTCAACATAGCCAATCAGTTGTTGCAATTCAGTGCTCCTTCGATGTTCCGTCATCAGTTCCCTCACATGGAACAAGGAGTTCACCTATAACGGAGAAGTTGAAATCGTAAATTACGATGAAATTATGTTAAAAATATTTTGTATTTGGGAGAAAATTACCAGCTGGTTCCACCTCGGTCCTTGTGGTTCATACGCTTGGCGGGGTGGTGGTATGGCCGTAGCAATCCAACGTCGCGTAATCTGCCAATACCATGTAAGGTAGTCGGACAAGACATCAGCAAGTGTCTTATCCAAATTCCTCTCTGCAACGACGTTATCCAATCGATGTTGCCATTGAGCCAGACGCTCTTGATGGTGTAGCCCCCAATCATATGTCTCGTCGTCTCGTGCTCTAGCCCGTCTGTCATCCGAGAGGATTTACGGCATTGCATCAGGAATGTGTTGTCACATCCCGAACTGCCTCATTACCCTATCGGGAGCATGCATGACAACGACATTGAAGTATATAAGCACAGTCTTCGAACGCCAGATAGCTTGACCTTTACGGCAAATCTCAGGGAGTTGCAAGAAATATTGGGCATCGTAGGGTATCCACCGCATCTGTTATTATTAGGTTGTGAATATTGTTCAAATCATGGGGCGTCATAAGCATTTATGTAGCTTACATACCTGATGTTCTTCCTGCAGATCCAACTCATTATGATAAAATGATAGGTGGGTGGTGGCCACATTCTCTCTATGTGACCTCCTTCCGCCCGTCCACCTAAAGAGAATTTGTTCACTGTAAGGTCCACAGTAAGATCAATACCCATTACCATTAAAGAAGTTGTTTAACCTTGCTGCGTAAGGGGCTGATCGCAGTGTTGCCTCTACCAGTTGATACGGTCGTGGGCGACCAATATGGATATGCTCCCAAGACCAGGTCTGTATATTTTAAAAAATTGTGTTATATATGTGTAAATGGAACTAGCACAAATTAGATTTATTACCTGGAGTAAGGTCCAAAAATCATATGCTCTCCGAACGTTCATGAGAGCAAATTGGTCCAGCTGGTAGTACATCTGCGCTAGGACAGCTGCACCCCAAGCCCTACGACCGCAACTCTCGAGGTCCTGTAGGAGCAGAAGGTGGCGTAGATGCACCTTGTCTGCACTAGCGTCCGGTAACAGACGTGTTCCGATTTGGAACAAAATTAATGCACGGGCAACTCGTACGGCCTCCGCAGGATTCGTCGTCTGGATAGCGGTTGACGTCAGCAGCGTCTTGGCTATCCACGTTAGCATGAGCTTCTCACACACTAGTTCCTGGTCCTCGCTATCGTCTGGATTGAAACCAAACACTTTTACGCAATATAAACCCCAATCCAGCTGAGGGTGTTCTTCCAAGCCTGTCACGAGCAACGATTCCACTCTCAGCCCTGTCAGGATTGAAATGTCCTTCAAGGTGACGGATGCCTCGCCATGTCGAAGGTGGAAAGTATGAGTCTATGGTCGCCATCTCTCAGCTAGTGCCTTCATTAGGGCCTGATCAATGGTCTCCCGTCTCAAGTTGGAGATGCAATGAAAACCATCGATCTCAAGCTGCTAATTTACGACATCTCTCCGTGGCTCCTCGAGTATGCGATTAAGTGTGCGACCATGCTCGATAAAGCGATGTTAATTTCTTATATCGGGGCATAAGGTGACCAGTCATCCGAGCACCAAACTTACGTCTTTCCACGAAGTATGTGTTGAGTCGATAAAAGACGGCCAGGACAAGTGTTAGCACCGGTAGACCACGTATTCCTCTAAGAACACTGTTGAAACTTTCAGAGAGATTTGTTGTGGTCAGACCCCATCGGCGACCCTCATCGTATGCGCATGCCCAATATTGACGATCCCCACCTTCTTGCCTCATTATCCAATCGTACGCCTCCGAGTCCGCTGTACGGATTTGATGCAGAATCTTCTCGTGCTCGTACTTGCTAGTAACGGCACCTGCACTGTAGAATTTTTTCTGGATCCATTTGTTCGTGTGTCCGGCTCGGTGCATGTTGGCTTGCATGTGACGAAGGCAAAAACAATGGCAGTGGCCTCTTTCAGGAGGAAAATGTTGCGGAAGCAAGTTCTTTAGGCCTGCGAATCTATCACTAATGAAGCATATTCCTTCATGGTCAATGATACCAGACAGTTTATGAAGGAAAAATCCCCACGAGTCTAAAGTTTCACCCTCAACAACTGCAAAAGCAATTGGGAAGAGGTGTCCATTGGCATCAACGGATGTAGCTGCTAAGATGTGTCCTTTATATTTTCCCCACAGATGTGTGGCATTAATACTCAGTACTCGCCGACAGTGTGCAAAACCTTGTATTGATGGAGCAAAAGCCCAGAACAAACAAAAGAAGGCATGTCTGCCTTCTACCGGAGCCCCTGTTTTCGGATGAATAGCCGGTCGATGTTCGAACTCATAGAATGAATCGGGATTGCAGTGCCTCACCAACCCCATGAATCGTCGGATGTCCGCGTATGACCCAACAGCATCTCCAAAAATCTTCTCCATTGCTCGTCGCTTCCCATTCCATGCTTTCTTATAAGAAATGCGCACTTTGTATCTGTCCTGAACAAGTGACTGGATGACGCTTGGTGTAAGAGTTAAGTTGGACCGTAGAATGGCAAGAATAAATCTTCCAACAAATTTCGCAGTGCATGTTTGATTGTCCACGAGTAATATTGCATTGCGACAAGTGTGTTCCGCACGATAGCTACTACATCCCAATTGTCTTGGTGACTGTTGTACGATGCATGCAACCTCCATCCGCAATCATTGAAGATGCAACGTGCAGTATACTGGGAGCTCTTCGATGCATCCACCTTGAACTGGACGTGCTTTGCCATGCTCCAAGTGGTTAACGCGTCTACTAATGATGTCTTCGAGTCGAAGGCACGATTCAATCAAAACTCTTTACCGGATGCGCCCTCGGATGTTGGCTCCGCAACTTCATTTAAAAGGGCATCTCTCCTCTGCAAATGTGCCGAAGATCCAATCATCTGATCCGAAGAAGTCTGGAAGATCCTCCATCGTGTCTAAATCCATCCCATAGTCTACTGGTGGATCGAAAATAGGTTCCTGATGTATCGAATGAAGAAGAGACTCTTGACCATGATCGGGTAAGACTCCCACTCTATGACTACTTCTGCTCATGGAGTGTTCTTCATCCTCATCATCTTCCTCTTCCTCTTCCTCTCCCTCTTCATCGTCGTCTTCCTCTTCCACCTCGTGCTGGACTTCATCTTGTTCATTATTTTCATTCTCATCCTGTTCGTCAACTTCATCGTAAAGAGATACATTAAGGTCAAAACCTTGCATCGATGACGATCCCACGTCTCGTTGTTGTGAAGAAATCTCTACCGCCTCTATTAATAGTTCCATTATCCCCAATTGTCGACATACTTGCAACATCAACTTCGTTATTTATCCGATCCAATAACGATTGGACGGAATGAACTTGCACTGTTGGGCCACTTGCAGGTCACAGTTATCTCGAACAAGTCGGGTGTATATCCCGTAAGATCGTATATGTGATGAATCGCGGTTGACCTACTCTTTTAATGTTGTCTGATAGACTAGTGCGTTGCAGTCGGATAGATCCGCGTCGATAAAAAATAACAGCACGAATCGAATAATCAACGAATGAATTATCGTACGGTTTTATGTTTATTTAGCCTGGGCAAGCCCCAGGGTCGACTCAAGGAGGTAAAGGAACAACTCGGGATCAAGTTAGAGAAGAGATGGAGAGAGTGGAGAAAATGGTGGAGGAAGTGGAGAAGATGTGGCTTGGAGTGGGGGAAAAGAAAGGAGAAGAGGTAAAAGGGGAATAAATAATAATATAATAATAATATAAAATAAGTAGGCTACTAAAAATAATAATAATTAAAATAATAATAATAAAATAATAAAATCTGAAAATAATAAAAAAAATAAATCCGAAAATCAAAAATTTGGGTGACATGTGGCGGCTCCAAGAGCTGCCACATGTCGCTCCCAGAAAATTCAAAGATTAAATGTAAAAAAATCAAAAAGAAATAACAAAATAGATTAAATCAAAAAGTGGTCAACACAAAAGTTGCTCGTCTCAACAAGATCTACAACTTTCGTGAAGGGATGAAAATCAAATGAAATCATCTGTACAAAAATGTATTTTTGGGTGATACCTTATATGTATAAAATACCACATTTTTATCTTTTGCATTTTTTGTCATTTTTAAATGAGAAAAATTAAAATAAAGTTAGATAAAATATGAAAAGAATATTTACACTTAATCTAATTTTTTGGATTTTTAATAATGAAGAAAATAAAAAGATAAAATACAGGGGTAAAATGGTCATTATGTACAATATACAAAAGGGGCCCAAAACCCAAGTTTTGCATACGAGCTCCGATTTTAATGAAATTGGTCTTGTTTCGAAGGTCTTGGAATGTATATTACTTTAAAAGTGAGTAGACTTAAATCGGAGGCTGTATGAGAGAGATATGCACATTTTAAGTTTCATGGTTTCAAACTTGGATTGGGGTTTTATTGGTTAGTTTTACAAGTTAGTAATTTTTTGATATTTTTCTTTAATTAGTGTTAGTAATATATACATTATGGAGTTGATTTTATTAGATTCGGAGTTAGTATAAAATATATACAAATAAGGTATTTTAGCTAATATACAGGTGAATATTTAAAAGTGAAATTGGCTTCTTATTTTATGCAAATATGAATGCTAAAATGAAATGTTATCAATGCATGCATGAATGCTAATTATACAATATAAGTAGAAATATGCCTCTAATTTCTCGGGAACAAAGCTCTATTTTCAACTTTTAGAGCGATGAATTGCAGATTCATCAACCCCCTATACTTAAACCTTGCTCGTCCCCGAGCAACTAAATGAAATGCAAGAGTGAAATGAGATTGAGTTCCATACCAACGTCATGAACAAAAGTTGAAAATGGAGCTTGACTCGACCTTTGGATTAATTGTGTGGCGGAACCTTATTGGGATCTGAACTTAAGACCTAACAAACTTCAAGTTCCACAAGTCTTCTATTCAAGATGCCTTAACAGTCAGGTCAGAACAAATCCTCAAACGCAAATTTCTGATGACTATGATTCTTACTTTGTACTGTGTAAGTGATAAATAGCTCTCCACATCAGAAATGACTCGGAACCAGCCTCCTCTAACAAGGTAACTCAATAACCCGGTCCAGTAACTCTTTCCTCGAGGAGCGGGGTATTCCCTTCTAAGTTCAAGTGCGGCCAACTCAATACGAGGGGGTAGAGAAAAGAATAAAGAATGGACGGTAGCCAATGTAGCTAACCTATCCCGGGATGCCTGACCAGTGTAGCCAAGTCATCCGGCTGCAGACTTCTTGCTAGTATACATACTCCAACAGGCAATTTTTTTGTGGCCTGTCTATATTTTTTTTGGAGTTCTTGCATTTTTCTTTTCTCTTTTTTTTCCTTTTTTTCTCTTTTTTTTGGAACTATATACAAGGTGCAGCATGTACATCAGGAGTTTTTCCTCTTGAGCCAGTAGACTATCCCTCTTTTGAAGCATTATTGCAACTCACAGCGTCCCGTCCTTAGACTTCAACACCACCAGACTAGGTTGAGATGCACTACCCTCCCTAGAGGAGGACGGATGTTTCCACCCGTGTGCTATTCCAAGCTAAAGGATTCTACTTCCTTACCACCCCATCAATGAAGAGCTACGTGCATTGTGCTTGTCCAAGTTAGGTCACTGTCTAAAAGAATCATGCGTGTACACGAGATATTCTACTTAGACTAATCAAGATGACATGTGAACATAGACTTGCGGACTCAAAGAATTAAATCACTTGACCTGAGAAATCTTAACTCCAGTTCCTTTAAGGTTCCTCTGAAATTAGGTGGATTAAGGTCAAATCAAGTCCATCCTCAATATCTACTCATAACTCGGTTCAGAACCCATTAGCTTTTCACCTTGCATATGCAAGATATGCAAATGAGAGGTGCAGATGACATGCTATGAATGAAATGCAAGAATTTTTTTTAAATGCAAAGATGATATGTAAGAGTAAATAAGAAGCCTTATTTTCAATACATTTTTTTGGTATAAGTATACAACAATTTGTATTATTTACAACAAGTTTTTAGTTTATACATAATATACATAGTATACAATTTTTTTCGGTATACATCCAACAAATTTTACAAAAGTATGTTTTACAAGAATTTTACACTTTTTTATACAAGTATTATACATATAGTACAAATTTTTTTTTCAATTTTTACCCACCCTGTAATTATTGCATAATATATACAGAAAATACACAAAAATACACGAAAGTACGAGCTGTGGGTAAAGTATATATATAATATATACATGCCCCCCTATACTTAGCGTGTGCTACGTCCTCAGAGCACGAAAAGAGACCAAAAAGACATACCTCGGGCGAAGCGTAGGAGAGCTAAAATTACAAAAATGTATAGAAGTCGCACCGCCCCCTATACTTAGGCTATGGCAGCCTAAGTGTAGAAGAAGATAAAAAATGGGGCGGACGAGGAGAAGTGGGGAAATGGACGAGTATATACAAGGTGGGCATCGGTCTCCCCTATACTTAGGCTCGGGTCAGTCTAAGTATAGGACAGAGTGAGTATGAGAACCGATGTGATCTGTAGGATGTACAATGAATGGATGCGGGTCACTCCCCCCCCCTATACTTAGGATCTTATTATCCTAAGTATAGTCATAAAATGAAATGAGATGAGCCGGGGCGAGTGATTCGGATCACTGGGGAGGGAGGGAGAAAAAGTTTATACAAGAAAGAGTGAGAATGTACAAGGATTAAGAAGGTTTGTGACGAACCTTCTTGCGGACGTGAGGAGGTGGATAATATACATATGTGTCGCTGTCAGAATCGTCCTCAGATGAATAATAGTGAGGTGTAGGGATCGTCCAACGCGGGTAGACACACGGCTGCTTGCTTAGATACGACTTAAGAACAGCCAAACTGAGGTCACTCATATAAATTACCTTGTCCGGGCCAGATGAGGACTCCTCAGAAAATTCCTTCTCCGGTGTGTTGAAGGAAACTTTCTTAGTCGGTTTTCTAGAACCTGAATCATTGAGTGGGAGATGAGAGAGACGCGCCTTGAGAGGTTCGGGGGAACTCCTCGAGGAATCAATTCTCGACTTCCTCTCACTAAATAGCCGACTAGAAGAGGGAGCAACCGTGTTTTTATGTGGAGTCAATTTAATCTTGGTTGCTTCCTTTAAAGGTCCGGGACGTGGTGTGGTGCTGACCATGGGTTCCTCATCAGACGAGTCACCATAAAGATTGTAATATTCCTGAAGGGTCAACACACAGCTCGGGAAGGTGCTAGTGGTCTCAGTCGGCTTGGCATTATTGGGCTCTTGTATCGGATCATCAAAATGGTTAAGGCAGTCAACGAAGGTCATGCCCGACTTAATGATAGCTTCTGATTGTGAGTCCTCCTTAGAAGTTGTCCTGGTGGCGGTGCAAGCAGTTGATGAAGTGAAGATGTGGGGAGTCTCAGAACCAATGGTCGTCCGGGCAGTCGATCTCTCAGGTGTAGTAGAGAGGTGGAACTCATCTACCTCTCGATGGTCACGACTGTCAGCGGATGTGCGGGTTACCTTAGAGTATAGTGTATCAAAGAATGGGTGAGGTCGGAGTGCTTCCAATGATGAGAAATCGATCTCCCGAGTCTCGCAATCTATAGACGCTTTAGCTGAGGCTAAGAACGGCTTCCCAAGAATAATCGGAGACTGGGTAAACTCTCCTCGGTGCTCGATGTCAATGATCATGAAGTCGACCTGGAGTAGAGCACCTTGGAAAGTAACGATGACTGAAATATTTCCTCTAGACCGTTTGATGGATCGATCAGCCAGCTGAACGATCTCTCTCGACTTTTTGATTGGCCTGAGTTTGAGCTTGTCAAACACAGAGGTCGGGAGGATATTTATAGGTGAGTCATCATCGATTCTCGCATGGGTGAAAATGGTGTCTTTGATTTCACATTCAACCCTAGGCAACCGCTTCACTTTGCGGCTTTTGGTCTTTCTCCCCATCACCAAGGATGTGGCCATAGACACTATGTGTCTTTCAGTCCTTGTTCTCTTCTTACCCGACCTCTTGGGCATCGATTTACTCTTTACAAATCTCTTGAGGTCGGGGAAGTGATCTATGGCCTTTATTAAGGGAAGTTTAAAGATCAATTCATCATCAAGTGCTTCCCTTAGGGTGCAATCCAATTTTTTTAAATCATTTTCATTTTCAATTTTTATGTGAATTTTTGGTTTTTCAATTTTTTTGGTGTTTTTGATGGGTGAATGATCAGACTCTTGATTGGAGGGCAAGTGGTTAGTAGAAGAGGGAGATAGAATGGACTCCAGCTGTACAGACGGTGTGGGTTCCCTGATGTTTGCTTTGTTTTCAACCTCAAAACTACTCACGTCTTTTCTCACTTTTATACCCAGGCTGGCAGAAATTGATTATAATATTCCCATGACATCTCTCAACTCGTTACCAAATGATTCATTTTTCTTAATAAGTCTAGAGATGTCATCCTCCACAAAATTCTCATGACAAATCATGGGAGAGTTCTGCTCAAGTGGAGGATACTGCTGAGATATTGGGGTCTCATACTCAACATACCTTGACTCTAGCATGTAATGCTGGGTTGAGTATGGACTATCCAAATGGCAAATATCGGTCGGAGCCTCATATGACGGAGTCAATGAAATAGGGACTGATAAGTCTAGGTCATGAGTCCAATCTTGTGAATGTATAGGCTCTCCAAATGAAGGCTGGTTAATGGAGGCTTGATTACTAAAGTCAATCAAGTCTGGGAAATCATGATGTTCAGGCATCTCCATTCGGCTTGTTCGATCGACCGTGTTATGCCCTAAGTTCAAGTCGGGATGTGTATATATGAGTTTTGGTGTGGTCCCTACTTGGGGTGAAGTATGTGGGGGCATATAATTTTGCCAATCATCTGTCTCAGCAGTGGCTTGCTCTTCATTCGAGTCTTTGATTCCTGCAAGCTCTCGGGAGTAAGGACAGTCAGCCAAGGGTGGAAGTGGATCCGTGGTGCTAGAATATGAAGTAGGTGAGAAATGCGAAGAAGTGGAGAAGTCAGTCGAAGTTCTGACTTCATAATCGGATTGAGGTGGAGCTGACCACAGGTAAGGGTCTCCCGTGGGCGGCGGAGGATACATGGAAGAATGAGAAAGTGAAGATGATCGGTATATGATCGATGAGGAATGACCAGAGGTCTCAGGGGGACCAATATCCCGACATCTTGAAGAGAAGATAATGAATGTAAGTAGAGTGAGGTAGAAAATGCGCAATTACGCAGGATAACACACACGGACAGACACGAAGACAAACGCAAGAGCAAACCCTGAATTCACACTCAACACGGTGAAGGACCCGAAACCGAGTCCAATTAATCTTGTTAATTTTAAGTGTGATTTTTCAAGCAAGATAGTAAGGATTTACGCGGCCTATAGGGAAGTCGGCTCAGAGCCAGATGCGTCTTCCCTATTTAACCTGTCGCCTAAGATACCGCTGATCCTCCCTTTCTTCGCTCCTATCCGGAGTTGGGGACTCAAAGACATGCCCCTATCTAGCTGCAAGCAGGCGGAGGCTGACAAAGCTAGGCCTTGTCGCAGAGTACCACTGGTTCGTCCCCATCTACCCACGAACAGGCGGAGGCTACTTGGTACTTGTCAATGAGCTAAAAGTATCCAACTCGTGATATTTGCTAGGATCAGTTGGCCCGTGATATGGAAGGCGGGGATTTGGGCTCTGCCTTAAGGTGTTCACACACACTCAAGTACCCTCACTCAGCCTGAAAACAAGGTCGGGGTTACTCTCCCGCAAACAAGGGTTAATTTTAGTCAATTTTTTTGGTCCAATTCAATTAGCAGACCCGATTTTAAAGATTAGTTGTCACTGATATTAATCCACACAAGCAATCACGTCTACCGTCCAATCCCAATTCCTTTATCCTAGGTTAGAAAATCGAGAGAGAGAATCGGAAAAAGCCGATGCAATCGAAAAACGATGATGAATGCTTGAGTAAGAAGACTTACAGTGCCTCCAGCTCTCTACAATGCAGTATGCAAGACTGAATTGAAATTTTACACTAAATGAATGCAGACGATGAAAAGCCGCTCCTAGACAGGCATTTCTATTAGCGAGTGAAGAACAAGTTGATTTGACTAAGTCCTGCGGTCTAAGTGCGTCTTTTATGTGTGATGTGTGGTCCTAAAGATTTACGAGCACAAGCAAATCCTAGAGTGGCTCGAGGAGCCGCTAGTGCAAGCCTAGTCTAAAATTCAAGCCACACAGCAGACGGGGACACGGTTCCACTATGTTTACACTCACGAGAACCCAAACGGGAACCGCTGGAAATGATGCAGAAATTCTTTGTTTTTACAAAAATCTTTTTGACATCCAACAGCCGACTTGATCCACGAACTATCGGCCTCCGATGCACTTCGAGATGCGTCGACTTCAAGAAAGTCGCTCCAAGTCCACCAGACCCTCGCACAAAAAGATAGAAATTATGTCAGAAGAGATATATAAAGAAATGGTTAAAAAAACAATAAAATAAAAAATAGATAATTACAATGAGGCTCGGGGGTTAGACTACCCGAGTGATTGGAAAACGTAAATCTAATTTTTCTAAAGTGATCCTAAGCCGTTTGTCTCCCCGGTAACGGCGCCACTTGATGAATCGCGGATGACCTACCCTTTTAATATTGTCTGATAGACTAGTGCGTTGCAGTCGGATAGATCCGCGTCGATAAAAAATAACCGCACGAATCGAATAATCAACGAATGAATTATCGTACGGTTTTATGTTTATTTAGCCTGGGCAAGCCCCAGGGTCGACTCAAGGAAGCAAAGGAACAACTCAGGATCAAGTTAGAGAAGAGATGGAGAGAGTGGAGAAAATGGTGGAGGAAGTGGAGAAGATGTGGCTTGGAGTGGGGGAAAAGAAAGGAGAAGAGGTAAAAGGGGAATAAATAATAATATAATAATAATATAAAATAAGTAGATTACTAAAAATAACAATAATTAAAATAATAATAATAAAATAATAAAATCCGAAAATAATAAAAAAAATAAATCCGAAAATCAAAAATTGGGGTGACATGTGGCGGCTCCAAGAGCTGCCACATGTCGCTCTCAGAAAATTCAAAGATTAAATGTAAAAAAATCAAAAAGAAATAACAAAATGGATTAAATCAAAAAGTGGTCAACACAAAAGTTGCTCGTCTCAACGAGATCTACAACTTTCGTGAAGGGCCAAAATCAAATGAAATCATCTGTACAAAAATGTATTTTTGGGTGATACCTTATATGTATAAAATACCACATTTTTATCTTTTGCATTTTTTGTCATTTTTAAATGAGAAAAATTAAAATAAAGTTAGATAAAATATGAAAAGAATATTTACAACTTAATCTAATTTTTTGGATTTTTAATAATGAAGAAAATAAAAAGATAAAATACAGGGGTAAAATGGTCATTATGTACAATATACAAAAGGGGCCCAAAACCCAAGTTTTGCATACGAGCTCCGATTTTAATGAAATTGGTCTTGTTTCGAAGGTCTTGGAATGTATATTACTTTAAAAGTAAGTAGACCTAAATCGGAGGCTGTATGAGAGAGATATGCACATTTTAAGTTTCATGGTTTCAAACTTGGATTGGGGTTTTATTGGTTAGTTTTACAAGTTAGTAATTTTTTGATATTTTTCTTTAATTAGTGTTAGTAATATATACATTATGGAGTTGATTTTATTAGATTCGGAGTTAGTATAAAGTATATTCAAATAAGGTATTTTAGCTAATATACAAGTGAATATTTAAAAGTGAATTTGGCTTCTTATTTTATGCAAATATGAATGCTAAAATGCAAATGTTATCAATGCATGCATGAATGCTAATTATACAATATAAGTAGAAATATGCCTCTAATTTCTCGGGAACAAAGCTCTATTTTCAACTTTTAGAGTGATGAATTGCAGATTCATCAATATGTAAGCTAGCAAATCATTGTAGCTACATGATACAGGTGCTCCGATCATATCACTCTTACCGCCTTCATAACCGACCTCAGAGTCTATGTTGGTTATTCTTCCACCCCAGAACACATAAAGGGCAGCGACATCACCCATTTCCTATTCACAACTAAAAGTTAATACCATTTTTATATACATTCGCTATTATTTAATACAAAAAATGAAGTTCTAATAAATTCACATTATATACGTAATTTATTTATTACTAATATGCATTATTTATTACTAACATATTTTATTTATTTTTAATATACATTACTTCTTACTAATATAAATTAATTAATAAAAAAATGTATTATTACTAATACGTTATTTATTAGTACTATGCATTACTTACTGCTAACATACATTAATTATTACTAATATAAATTACTTAGTACTATTTTACATTAATTAATATTTAATTTTATTACTAGTAATACACATTATATGCACTATTTATTCCTAATATAAAATACTTAATAGTAATATACATTAATGAATATTTAATTTTATTAGTACTAATACACATTATAGGCATTATTTATTACTAATATGCATTATTTTTTACTAACATACATTCTTTATTTCTAATATAAATTACTTATTACTAATATACATTCTTTAGTATTTAATTTTATTATTACTAATACACATTATATACGTAATTTCTAACTAATATGCATTAATTATTACTAACATACATTACTTACTACTAATATAAATTACTTATTACTAATAAACATTATTTAATATATAATTTTATTATTACTAATACACATTATATACATTATTTATTATAATATGCATTATTTATTACAAACATACATTATTTATTACTAATCTAAATTAGTTATTACAAAAAAACATTATTTAATATTTAATTTTATTATTACTATTACACATTATATACATTATTTATTAATAATATATGTTATTTATTTCTAATATATGTTATTTATTTCTAATATACATTACTTAATTATTTCTAATATACATTACTTATTACTAATCCACATTATATACATTATTTATTACTAACATTATTTATTGGCCTAAAGTTTAAACTCCAATTTCTGCAATATGTGCCTACAATTTTGAATCTAATGTATAGGCAAAATGAAGAATCTAGTAAATAAAAAAGCATTATACTACTATATGGCAAATGTTGAGTTTCTACTCATATTGAGTAAAATCTATTGAGTTTAGGAAACATTATAACACTTGTTCAACCATCTAATATTGACTACAATCCATTTAGCTTAGAATCATTATAAGAATCAACACAAATGTCAACAAGTGTTACAATCTAAAGTACTCAAAAGTGTTATAACAAATGTTAACATATTGACTACTCTTACGAGGCAACTGCTAATTTTGTTGGCCTAAAGTGCAAATGTTGAACACTACACATATTAAGTATCTAAACTATGATAAACAAGTTTAACTAGACAAATTGATGCATCTAATAAATGTAACACAATTCCTAAAATTTATTATTTTTTTAACATAAAAAAGAGTGAATAGACTAAACTATAAATTGACAATATTTAGAAAAAAATAAAAATCATACCTTGGGGTTGAAAATGCTCGGATGGAGAGAATGGGAAGGGAGAGTCGAAGAGAGAAATGGAATGGGAGAGGGCTATGTGAGGGAGAGGGGACCCGGGGCCGCATATTTATACTGCGGCCAGCGACAAACCATTTGCCGCGGCACGGCAAATGAATTACCGTGTATGGCGGGTCGCCGACCGGACCTGGCGCACCCGTTCCGTCTTCTGCACCGAAGACCGCGCCCTCGTAGACCGTGCCACTGGGCATGGCAAACCATTTGCCGCGCCATCCACGTAGACACGGCACATGGTTTGCCGCGCCACATAGGCGCGCGACAAACCATTTACCCATATATCACCATACTGGGAAATTTTTTGAATTCGTACCTAGAATGGGAGATATTTCTTTATCTCTCTCCATTCTGGGAAATCTCTCGCATCGTGAGGCAGATCCAAGTGGAGAAACTAATGTCCGTGTTCAGTGCCCTGGTTATTGCTGGAGGCGCGGATTGTCTGCTGTAGCCCGCACCAGCAGCCTCTGCTGCGGCCATGGGGAGCCGCTCGATCATGATCGAGCGGTTCCCACGAATTCCCCCTGTCTGTTGGACCGGATCAAAGGAAATTCGTGGGAACCGTTCGATCATGATCGAGCGGCTCCTCATGGCCGCAGCAGAGTCTGCTGGTGCGGGGATACAGCAGACGATCCACGCTCTATTGCTGGACGATTTGGCGAGAAAGGAACCTTAAATGGGAGGCTGTTCTTCCTCCGTTGAGAAGGAGGTATCTAATCTTCCATTGTGGCTGAAATTCGTGTTCTAATGAATTACGGTTTGATCTGGGATTTTCCTCCCTCAGTTTCCTTTCTTAATTATATCCTTAAATTTATTTTTAAATTCTATAACGTGTCCCTGGGCTGGAATAACCCATTTTGTAAACAAATTTTGATCATATATGTGCAGAGAAAATTTAGCACCACAAAAATGGAGAAACTGCCATAAATTTTATTAAAATTCTGATGTCAAGTTTTTTTGCTTGATTCAGTATGTGTGGGTGGAATCACAGATTCCGAGACAATTTTCCAGTAAATCATCTATATTGTTAACTTTCACGTAGAATCATTCACCTATAAACAACATGGTGTTGCAGCACCTTCCTTCTCTTCTAACGAGAAGTAACGTTCTTGACCATAACAGTTGGCAGCTTCAACGGTCATCATTGTTTATTGAAAAAGAAATCATTTTTAAAAAGGGATTTTTACACCCATAACTTGAGTAATTACATTTATAATCCTTGTATAATCGTGAAGTACACGAGAAATCCCGAGTAATGCTTAACCTTTACATGACATAACCCTCTGTTAACTCATACGGAAAAAGTTAGATGTGGACAATTCTGCCCTTTGAGATATTTTATATTTATAAAATGATGCCCTCCTTCACCCGTCAAGCCCTTCCCCTGTTGCCTCCTCTGTCGTGGTCGCCGTCGGATCCACCTAGTGCCCTCACACGACACTTCTTGAGCTAGAAGATCAAGTGCCCCCGCACGACACTGCTCCAACTGCGCTACGATGCCCCTTCTCTGCCGCAACTACTACCACACGATCTCCTCCTCTCTGCCCCCACGACCACCATCGCGGGATGCCCCCTAAATGCCTCCTTTCCATTCTACCTCCAAAACAAAGTACCACAAGCTAATCTAGCACCACATTGTCTCCAACTTCCTCATCATCCTCCTCGTCCCTTTCGTCGCAATCCTCCTCCACAAGGCCCTCAGCGCAACTCCCGATGACCTCCACCATTTGCACCAAATCCTCCACAACAAACCTAAGGCCATCCTCATCTCTGTTGCCTCTCTCATCGTCCTCCTCCTTGCTTTCTACCTCACCACACAGCCCTATGCCGTCTACCTCGTCAATTATGCATGTTTCTGTGCTCCCGATCAGCTTTGTGCACTTATGGCTGACTTGATGAAGCACGCAGTTCTCAGCAACCTCTTCGACGAATCCTCGATTTTCACAGGAAAATCCTCACAAAATCGGGCATCGGCAACGACACTTACCTATCGCTGTCAATGCACTTGAATCGACCAAAGCCATCGATGTAGGCGACCCGACTCGCGGGGAGATGGTGATGCTTGGTGCACTGGACATGCTCTTCGACTCCACGTTGACGAATCCCGAGGACGTGGACGTGCTCATCGTGAACAACTCCCTCTTCAACTTGATGTCATCCCTTTCAGCGATGATCGTGAACAAGTGCAAGATGTGCAGCAGCAGCCGGTCATTCAACCTTGGTGGGATGGGGTGCTCGGCGGGGGTCCTCTCGGTGGACCTCACCAAGGACCTGTTGCAAGTCCATCGCAACTCCCTCACTCTCGTCGTGAGCACAGAGCTTCGCCATGTGGGCGTTGCTACGATCCTCCTCTCGAGCTAGCAGTTCGATCGGGGGTGATCCAAGTAGAAACTTCACCACGTGATGCTCATGCACCTCAACGTGGAGGACCTCTCCTACGGGTGCGTTTACCAGACACAAGACAATGAGGGGAAGATCGGCGTGTCGCTCTGGAGGGAGCTCATGGACGTGGCTCAAGACGCGCTCACGCCCTTCATTATGCACGTATTCCAAGAGAAGATGCAACCTCTGCATAAACCGCAAGCTTTTGCTTTGTTCATAAAGAAAGTGGTGAGTTTTGTTTGAAACCCTCCAGAAATCTAACCCCCCCCCCCCCCCCCCGCGCAACTGCTCGGGATGCATGGGGGAGACTAAAGGGTTGAATCGGAGAACAACGGGGCAGAGGAGGGAGATGTGCTGGACGGGGGGTTTAGGTTAGGGGGAGAAGGCTACGACTGGTCTCGAGGGTGGTGGGGCGGTGGGATGAACACCGAAGGACCTGAGGGCAAAGAAGGTGATGGTGTTGCTGTGGACGAGATGGAGGAGAAAGAAGGGGAAGGAGGTGAGATGGAGGGGGAAGAAGGGGAGGGGGCAAGCTGGAGGAGGAAGAATGGGAGGGGGTGTTGAGGAAGGAAGGGGAGGGGGTTTTGTTTTTTTGGGGGTGTTGAAGAAGGAAGGTGAGGGGGTTTTATTTTTTTTGTTTTTTTAATTGTTTAACAACCGTTAGATAGATCGAGGGTTTGATTAACACAATGATATGATTGAGTTAAGGAAAAGTAACTGAGGGTTACGAGTGTGAGACGGAGTGACTATCCGAAGTTTCTCACGTAGTTCGATATTATGCAGAGTTATGATTGTAATTACGAAATTACTCAGATTATGAGTGTAAAAATTTCTTTTAAAAATGTGATAAAGTGACCAAGTATCTCAACGAGTCAACGGTCAATGCCACCGGGGGATTTGGGCTGATAGCCTTTTGTGATCGTCGGCTCCCCGCCCTTTGAAGACCAAGATCCTCTGTTGCCCTCCTCCGATGGGTTTCCTTTCGGAGGCCCTTGCCCGTTTGAGTGTTCAATCGGACAGACCAACGAAGCTTCAGCGTAAGAGATGCACAATTGAGCTTTCAGGATTTTGATGATGGCTACTACTCTTTTTCTTCTCAGAGAAATTTCTCAAATTTTGTTCACTGTTTTCCATGATGATCGATTTCCATGACAAACGGCATCCTTCTATTCTACGTCTTTCTTCGGTTGTTCTTCCTTTTTTTCTCTCCTTACAATCTTGTAGTCCTCCCCTACTGGGAATGCTTCGTCCTCCCCTCTGTATGTGTAACAACCGCTAAATTTTAGTATATAGAATAAAGATTTATCAATTAATTAATAAAATAATTTAATTGAATTATTAATAGAGGGACGAAGAGAATTTTCCGTTTTGGGATGGAACATGCTTGGCCTTTCCTACTTAAGGGAGAGAGATAGAGATTTTAGAGAGAGAGAGAGACCAACAACATTGGTGAGACAACTTACCAATGCCCCATTCCCCGTAAAAGAGACCACACGAAAAAAATCATCATCACCTTAGATCACCTTGGATTGTATCAAGAGTTCTTCGCGTTTGGGGAGAAAAGTCGGGTACAAATCCAATCTCTTGGGTGGTGTTTTCATCCGGATTCGGTACGAATTATTCTTACTGTCTTTCCTTTTCAACAATTGCTTCTTAACCTTCATTAATGATTCTGTTATTAAACCTTAACCATTGTATACTGGTTAAAGTTGAACTGTGAATAGAAGAAGCACTTGGGGATGATTCTCTGCTCATGCGTATATTTAGATTTTGTAACATCCCGGGCTTAGGTCCTTGTTCCGTTATCGAGGAAAACTAACCCTGAAACTTGTTGGGTACGGGCCCAAGTAGACACATTGACAACTACCTAAAATGCTTAGGCCCAAGTTGTCAAGTAGTTTTCCCCACCACTTATAAACCACACCCACACTTTGTGAGTTTTAGGTACAACACTATGATTGGGGTTAAGGGTGTTACAACCTCTCCCACTTATATTCGCAACGTCCTCGTTGCGACATGTCCCATCACTCATTCTATTTCCTCCTACCTCTGTGTAGGGGTGACTCCACCTCTCGGCTAGTCTTTTCCACTATCAGAGGAAAATTGGCTCTGATACCATTTGTAACGTCCCGAGCTTAGGTCCCCGGCCCGTTATCGAGGAAAATTGTCCCTGATAACTTATTGGGTTCAGACCCAATTAGTCCCTTTGACAACCACCCAAAATGCTTAAGCCCAAGTTGCCAAGTAGTAATCCCCACCACTTATAAATCGCACCCACACTTCCTGATTTTTAGGTATGGCAGTATGTTTGAGGTTGAGGTGTTACAGCCTCCCCTACTTATATTCGCAACATCTTTGTTGCGACATGGCACATCACATATTCCCAGTGACAGTGGTTGATGCACGCTCCGGGTAGCCATTTTCTCCTACCTCTTTGTAGAGATGACTCCACCTCTCGGTTAGCCCTTTCCACTATAATAGGGATTTGACTCTGATACCATTTGTAACGTCCCGGGCTTAGGTCCCCGGTCCGTTATCGAGGAAAACTGGCCCTGACAACTTGTTGAGTACGGACCAATTTTCCTCGATAACGGACCGGAGACATAAGCCTGGGACGTTACAAATAATATTAGAGCCAAATTCCCTATGATAGTGGAAATGGCTATCCGAGAGGTGGAGCCACCCCTATAAAGTGGTAGGAGAAAATTGTTACCCCAGAGCATGCAGCCGCCACTGTCACTGGGAATATGTGATGTGTCATGTCGTAACGAGGACATTACAAATATAGTGGGGGAAGTTGTAACACCTCAACCCCAAAAATAGTGCTTGGAGTCGGACCCAGATGGACTCATTGACAACCACCCAAAATGCTTAAGTCCAAGTTGTGAAGTAGTAGTCCCCACCACTTATAAACCACCCTTACACTTCGTGAGTTTTAGGTATGGCACTATATTTGGGGTTGGGGTATTACAACCTCCCCTACTTATATTCGCAACATCCTTGTTGCGACATGACACATCACATGTTCTTAGTGACAGTGGTTGTTGCACGCTCCGGGTAGCCATTTTCTCTAGCTCTTTGTAGGGTGGCTCCACCTCTCGGGTAGCCCTTTCCACTATCATAGGGAATTTGACTCTAATACCATTTATAATGTTCCGGGCTTAGGTCTCCGGTCCGTTATCGAGGAAAATTGGCCCTGACAACTTGTTGGGTACGTGCCAATTTTCCTCGATAACGGACCGGGGACATAAGTCTGGGATATTACAAATATTATTAGAGCAAAATTCCCTATGATGGTGGAAAGGGCTACCCGAGAGGTGGAGCCACCCCTACAAAGTAGTAGGAGAAAATGGTTACCCGGAGCGTGCAACCGCCACTGTCACTGGGAATATGTGATGTGCCATGTCGCAACGAGGACGTTACGAATATAAGTGGGGGAAGTTGTAATACCCTAACCCCAAACATAGTGCTTGGGTTCAGACTCAGATGGACCCATTGACAACCATTCAAAATGCTTAAGCCCAAGTTATCAGGTAATAATCTCCATCACTTATAAACCACACCCACACTTCGTGAGTTTTAGGTATGGCACTATGTTTGGGGTTGGGGTATTACAACTTCCCCCACTTACATTCGTAACATCCTCGTTGCGACATGGCACATCACATATTCCCAGTGACAGTGGCGACTGCACGCTCCGGCTAACCATTTTCTCCTACCACTTTGTAGGGGTGGCTTCACCTCTTGGGTAGCCATTTCCACTATCATAGGGAATTTGGCTCTAATATTATTTGTAACGTCCCAGGATTATGTCCTCGGTCCGTTATCGATGAATATTGGCCCTGACAACTTGTTGCGTACGGGCCCATATGGGCTCGTTGACAACCATCCAAAATGCTTAAGCACAAATTCTCAAGTATTAATCCCCATCACTTATATACCACACCCACACCTTGTGAGTTTTAGGTATGACACTATGTTGGGGTT